>BQNB010018341.1:0-33901 GCA_026074375.1 Tanacetum coccineum
TATGTGGAATGAATATTAAGTATTGTTTTGTTTATCAATTGGGTGGTCGGTTTATCTCATTAATATAAACCATCGGGGGGTCGGTTTATCCCATTAACATAAACCATCTATCTTGTTTATTTTCTTCTATCAATTCTATTATTGATCCGGTTCGTATCAATTGGTATCAGAGCTGTTTCGATTCTAGGGTATCACAAAAAAAATTGTTGATTCATGATGACGAAGGTAATTGATCTGGAGGTGAATCTGGAACAGTTCAAGATCGAGCAGGCTGCAATCTACTCAGAGGCAGCAAAACAACGGGCTTTGTTGCAAGCAATGATTGAGAAAAACAAGGTTGAAGCGGATCGGTAATTCGCTGAAATCATGAATGCTCTCAAAGCCCGACAACCACCCACCACCCTACCCGCCACTATCCCACGCTTTGAAAAAAATAGTGGGCAAAGTTTCCGTAACGACGAGGTGGAGAAGGAGGTGAAAGACATCGGGTATAAAGGTGCTCTTGTCACAGTTGCAGAAGTTGCTGATGGGTATGGTGGGGAAAACCTACCATACACAGACAACATACTTATGAATTTGAATTCAGAAGACATTAGCACATGCATTGGATCTCCAGAATCAGTAAACAACCGAGTGAACAGGATCACGATTGGGGCAGGAGATCAATCAAGTGTACCGGAGAAGGATGTGCCCTCTCATGGTCTAAGAAAACAACAATTGGGTGGACTGATTTTTGGTGCAGAAGTGAAAATTCCTGTTGGGTTTGATTTAAGGACTTTTGAGGGGCTTCATTGTGGTCTAAGCAGGGGACAAGAAAGAAGAACATGGAACCCAGGGATCACTTACCATCAATCAAGAAGAAACATTTTGAGTGGGCTGATAAATAATGTGTCCCAACATTTTGAGCTTCTTGCTTACCGACATGCGAAGAGAATAGTTCGGCGAGTTTGGGATCCTGGAGTTAGAATTACAGGAGGTGAATGTTGAAGCAACACCTTGAGGACAAGGTGTTTTTTGGAGGCGGGAGTATTGATAAGAACCTTCTTATTAATTTCCCTATTAGTATTTATTAGTTACCTTTATTACATTTTCTTAGTCAAACTATTTAATAGTTTCCTTTATTATATTTTCTTAGTCAATAAGTCTAGGGCATCTTTTATTATAAATAGAGGATTATGATTGTAATTGTCATTATATTGAATGTTGAATATTATTTATGATTTAGTTATTTTTTATCTTTATTGGGAGAGCTTATTCGACCTCTCGAACGTCGATTATTCTATCTTTGTCGTTCTATTAGCTCTTAATCGATCCGGTTCGTATCAGTCTTAGACTAGTAGAAAAATGATGCGTGACTTAACATTATGTTCTCAAGATTTTTTGGAAAAGAAAAAAAAGTAAACGAAAACAAAGTAAAAAAAATAGGAGAGGAAGAAAGCAAGTGAATTTGTAAACATGTGTTTTCAAGTTGTACAAAAATAAAATGAAAGAAAAAAATAAATTTGTCGTTTTTACAATAATATCTTTATAGTAAAGAGATAAGTTAATAAAGTTATAGGGACAATTTAATAATTTAAATAACAAATATCATCTTTACTTTCTTTTCACCCCATAAATAAGATGAAAGTTTTGTCATAAAAACTCACCACTTTTATTTCCCTTTTTCACACTTTACTTTCACTTTCATTTTTAAAAAACCTTAAGAACATATCATTATTATTATTTTCTTCATTTTCTTTCACTTTACACTTAAAATCTGTTAGGATCACATAAATGGACCCGAACAAAGAAGCTTCGGTCACTCGAAGATACAAGACAAAAGTCTAGCTCGTTACCCCCACTTTAACATCATAATCTGGCATCTCAATGTGTTATAATATGGCTTACTTTTGTCTGCCGAATGCTGTCCATCAAGATCATTAGAGAAGTCTTCCTTAATAGTGTTTGGATCTGATCCTAGCATCATAAGAGGCTCATCTTCTACTGTGATAAGTGGTCCCGTAATATCAACTTCATCCCCGGTTAAAACATCCTGAAACTCCTCCAAATGACCACCATCTTCACCAATTTTTTCAGGTTGTGTTGGAAACTTTACAATTTCCTCAGCAGAACATGGAACAACCAGGTGTTCTTCCGGTCTTGATCCATCATCACATTCTTCGATGGCAAAGATTTGTGATTTAGGATTTGATATTATATCGTCGGATGCTTGTTGAAGCTCTGTTAAGATCACGCCACTTTTCCCATTCTTCAACCTCCTTAGCGCGACCACTTGAAAACGCATTATTCTTCAATAGATCCATAAGCTCTTCATGTTTACGGGCTGATTCAGCTCGCATAGCCTCCAATTTGTTATGGACTTTATAAAATCGTTCGTTCATTTGTGTAAGATACTCCTTGTTAGTCATGACTGATTTTGAAGATTTTTTTTTTTTGAACCCTAGAATCGAAACAGCTCTGATACCAATTTGAGTACGAACAGGATCGATAATAGAATTGAATAGAAGAAGAATAATAAGATATTGGTTTATGAATGAAAAATTGATATAGAATATAAAAAAAAAGAAAATAATAATGTTAAGTATTGGGAATTTAATATAAAAACAGACCCCCCAGATGTTATAATTATTTTTTTTTTATTAAACAAGAGAAAAAATGGAGGATAAACCTGACCCCACCAATTGATAACAAAACAACAAAAAATAAACAAAACAATACTTAAAAATTCAATTCAACATAATAAAATACAATCCTTAATCCCCTATTTAATAAAGGGAGTAAAAAGAAACAAAATAGTAATAAATTAGATATCCAAGAACTTATTGACTAAGAAAATGTAAAAAAGAGCGGCCATGGAAAGACATGCACCACGGGTCATATAACGACAGAGAAGATAGTTTACGTTAATAGACAGCAAAATAATAATCGCGTTGAAAATATATATGGTTCAAAACCCAACCTCTAAATCGCCGATTATATTTAAACCCATCCCCCTCGAACCCGCGCCCCCGTCGACCACCCTCGACACGCTCAACTCAATCACCCGTCCCCACAACCCAACTAAGCACACCTCAACACACCACCCCTTCCCCAATACCCCAATATCCACCTTGTCACACACAACCCACTGTAAACAACCAAACCAAAACACAAACAACTAACCCAAACAACCCAAAACAACTACCCCCTCAAAACATGATACCTAAAAAAAATAATTTCTTACATCCAACGTACTAGGGCCTCTTTACTTTAAAAATAGAGGAATCAGGAAGTAAATGACATTATATTGAATGAATATGAAGTAATTTAATTTTTTATTTATCAGTTATTCAAAGGGGGGGGTCGGTTTATCTCATTAATATAAACCATCGGGGGTCGGTTTATCCCATCAATATAAACTATCTATCCCCCCCCCTTGTTTATTTTCTCTATCAATACTAATATCGAACCGGTTCGTATCAAATTGGTAATCAGATCCATTTCGATCTAGTGAAATCACAAAAAAAAAAAAAATAAGATGAATCATGATGACAAAGGTAACGACTGAGGTGAATCTGGAACAGTTCAAGAACGAGCAGGCTGCAGTCAACTCAAGGCAGCGAATCAACGGGCCTTTGTTGCAAGCAACGATTGAGAAAACAAGGTTTGAAGCGGATCGGGAATTCGCGGAAATCATGATGCTCTCAAAAGCCCGACAACTCACCACCACCCAACCCGCCACTATCCCCCGCTTTGAAAAAAATAGTGGGCAAATGTTTCCGTAACGAACAAGGTGGAGAGGAGGTGGAAAGAACATCGGTATAATGCTCATGTTCATAGTATGTCAGAAGTTGCTATGGGAAATGGTGGGTGGGAGGGGTTGGGGGGGGGGGGAGGGAAAAACCTACCAACACAGACAACAAACTTATGAATTTGAAATTCAGAAGACATTAGCACATGCATTGGATCTCCAGAATCAGTAAACAACCGAGTGAACAGGATCACGATTGGGGCAGGAGATCAATCAAGTGTACCGGAGAAGGATGTGCCCTCTCATGGTCTAAGAAAACAACAATTGGGTGGACTGATTTTTGGTGCAGAAGTGAAAATTCCTGTTGGGTTTGATTTAAGGACTTTTGAGGGGCTTCATTGTGGTCTAAGCAGGGGACAAGAAAGAAGAACATGGAACCTCATGGAGCACTTACTCATCATCAAGAAGCAACTTTTGAAGTGGGCCAGATAAATAATGGTGTCCCAACATTTTTAAGCATCTTGACTTACCGACATGCGAAAGAATAGTTCGGCGAGTTTTGGGATCTGAGCTAGAAATTACAAGGAGGAGAATGTTGAAGCAACACTTGAGGGACAATGTGTTTTTGGAGGCAGGAGTATTGATATAACCTGTCTTAATAATTTCCCTATTATATTTATTAAGTTACCTTTATTAAATTTTTTTTAGTCAAACAAATTAATAGTTTCCTTTAATTATATTTCTTAGTCACTAAGTCTAGGCATCTTTTATTATAAATAGAGGGACTAAGGATTGTAGTGTCATTAGGATGAATAATATTAAGTATTGTTTTATTTATCAGTTATCAATGGGGGGGACGGTTTATCTCACTAATATACGCCATTGGGGGGACGGTTTATCCCTATCAATATAAACTATCTATCTGTTTATTTTCTTCTATCAATTCTATTATCGATCTGGTTCGTATCAATTGGTATCAGAGCCATTTCGATTCTAGGGTTCCAAAAAAAAAAAACAAGGAATTGTTGATTTACCGATGCGCAGGGTAACTGATTCTGGAGGCGAATCAGGAATAAAAAAGAAAAAAAAAAAAAAAAAAGAAAAGAAAAAAACAGTTCAAGATCAAGCATGCTGCAAGTCCACTCAGGCAGCGAAACCACGAGCTTGTGCAAGCCCACGATTGAGAAAAACAAGGTTGAAAGCGTATCGCAATTCGCTAAAATCAGAATGCTCTCTAAAGCCCGAAATCACTCCCACCACCCTTCCCGCCACTATCCCACGCTTTGAAGAAAATAGTGGGCAATGTTTCAGTAGTGAAGTTGAGTATTTGGAGTGAGCTTTACTATACGCCAGCCATTGGAACAAAGCGATTTTTACGGGGCCCATCTTAGCATGAAAGAAGATTTAGGGCAAAAAGTTAATCGATGACTTGGATGAGCTCTTATGTTTGGTGAGTAGCATTTTCGGCACCTGTACATTTACATGGGTTATTATCACTAACATTGATTACTACTACTCTTTATTAGAACCACAATCAGATTTTTTTGACTTCCCAAACAAATGCAATGACTGATATTCGGTTGAGTAGTCACATATAATACCTTTGTGTAAAACAACTTTCTAGGGAATATCCAGTCCTTTCCTTCTAACGGCTCCGGCTGGAAACGTCGGCACCATTAATTAGGTGTGGGTTGGGTTTTGTTGCTTCAAAAAAAATTTCATTATTATACAAAGCTTTTTTTTTGCGTTGGAAACCATGGCAAATCCAAGCTATTGCAAAAAAATTTACTTACTCACCTCTCTCAATATCAATTTAATATC
The DNA here is from genome assembly GCA_026074375.1 of Tanacetum coccineum. NCBI lineage: Eukaryota > Viridiplantae > Streptophyta > Magnoliopsida > Asterales > Asteraceae > Tanacetum > Tanacetum coccineum. Next base: position 5,552 of record BQNB010018341.1, read on the forward strand.
ATTCAATTGTCTAATTAGTGAAGCTTTTGTAAAACTTTTGCCACTGACAATTTGTGCATTCATTGAAGCTTTTGTAAAACTATAGCCACTTGAGTTGAGTTTTGTTAATAGCTTTTCAGTTAATAAAATGTATTAAAGGTTTGAGTTGGTTGCAAGTAAAAACTCAATATTACTTACCTTTTGATCATCATGACATTTAGATTGTAGATTCAGCAAATGACAGAACCCCTTTAAGATGCAGCACGTACCTATCATCCATAAGAGAATAAAAAACGAAGAAACGTTCACTTGAATTGCAACAAAGAATGTAATCCACCAATAATAACATCCAATTCAGTTGGGGAATAGATAAAAAATTTAAACAGATGGTGTTATTTACGCTTATGCCAAAAATAGTTGAAATCCTAAGCAAATAAAAGTGTCACTCTCGGGTCAGTGGAGCATACTGCTTACTGCATTACAATTACATACGACTGAGTCTAGATTCCAATACTTGTATAAGTCATATCAGTTATTCGTAAAACTGGTTTAGTAACTGTATACCTTGTTACAGAGCTAAGGTATTATTTCTATACTTCTAAAAGCTTAAAAAACCTTATTTCTATACCATTTAATATGAACATTATACTCCCATTCAACCGGTTTCCTACTCGTTTTCCATCTAAAAACACAACCACCAAGATGTATCAGGCATCTAAAATTTGTTCAAAACGCTGCAAATATTGTTTGCAAGTATAATACATCTGTACATAAATCAAAGGGAACACCAAATAAATGATAAACCCGGTTATTGTTATCCTAAAAATCTTATAACCAAGTGTCTATGCAATAATAAAGTGTCTATGCAATAAAAATGTTCTTAATAAAGAAAAGCGAAGATAATATTTGTAATCTTGAAGATAAAAAAAGTTCAATAACCGGGTTTATAAGATTTTTATTGCGCATACACTTTTTAAAAGCGAAGAATAAATAAGCTACACGTAACAATCTTATTGCACATTTCAACCTGCAATGAAGTGTCTGTGGAATAAAATAAATTTTATACTCACATTGCTTCTGTAAGATCAGTAGTATTCTGTAACTCCTTCAATGAGCCTTATGCATAGTAATAGTCGTCATCATATCCACATGCAACTGATTAAACTCAGGCGCATAAGTTCCTCTGTCACCACTAATCGCAGACTCATCGCACTTCTTGCCCATTGCCTCTTTCTTAGCCTCTAAACCCTCGACTACTCTCACCTTTGTTGCTTCCTACCCTTTTTTCGTCTTCTCTTTAGCCCACTCCATCGTCCCTTTACTGCCCTCTTTAGCCTTCTCAGCCGCCTGTCACGTGACAGACCCGCACCCTCTTTCACATTTTTTTACCTTCTGGTATGCTGATCCTGCACCGAACCATATGACAGTGTTATTCTTCATTATGAGACCAAGTCTAAGCCTCTAGTCTTTATCTGTAAACTAATCAATAGTATAGTGAATTACGCAGCACATGGTATGATCAATTCCGTATCATGAAACAACTGCTGTAACTAATTACTACTCGTAGGACACAACTTAAAAAACAACTATAATTAATTAGAATCCTATATGATATAAATTCCTGGTCAAGTCAAATAAAAATCAAAACACAAAGTCAAACAAAAAAAAATCAGATTAGCGACCTGTTTGACGTAGATAATATCCGAGTCTTATAGCGCAACAAAGCCGGAACCATTAAACCAAACAAATTCTGAACACATGTTCCCTGTAAACACACAACAATTATAAAAATAAGAATCCATATACTTGAAACTGAACATATTATTAATAATGACCATTAGACATTGGTCACAACATGATGCATACGTATGCCAGCTATATAAGCCGAAAGAAATACCAACACAAAAATCATAATTCGGCTAAATAATTCCAAAAATGACACCATACCCATTAATCATATCACAAAAAAAACAAAAATCTAAAAAATGATATAATACACTAAAATTAAAAGGGTTTCTTGTATGATAAGCAAGATTTAAAAGGGTATCCAAATAAATCAAAATCTTGAAAAAAATAGTATACTAAATTTACCTTATATTTATCTATCTTCATTAACTTAAGCCCTTTTTCAAAGCAACCCTCGTTTCCATCTTTTTCAGACTCACACCCCGAAGCAATTGGGTTTTTCCTGCAATTAAGAAAAAAGACAGCCATTGAAATTTGCCGCTAACAGGTAATTGTAATTTATAGATACTAAACATCATAATTAACACATAATTCATCAAACAAATTAAGAAAATTTAAAACCCATATCGAAATCACAGTTTGAAATCAAACACAAATTAACCAAGAATTAAAAATGGGGCTTTATTACCTGCTAATGATGAACTGCTGTTTTTTTTTTTGGGTAAAAGGGACTTCAACCCCGGTAAAATAAATGAACTGCTGTTTGTGATTATAGAAATCTGTTACCAGAGTTTTTTTTGATAATAATCCATTATCAAGATCTTAATATCTCTTTGATGTCGAAAAGTGATTTGTGGGTTGATGAATCAGTGTGTTATGCGAAGGACACGTGCCTTTCTTTTCTTATAGAAAAGGGATGAAAGACACGTACTTGGAGTTACCTCGCATAATTTGTCACCCGCTATAATATTACGGATAAATACATACCAAAACCATCTTCAATAGGCCCTTTGCGTTCTCATCATTTTGAAACGGCCACGGACAGGCTGAAACCAAATACAGCTCATGTAATACAAATAATTTATACATATTACATAAAAGAATCTAACATTTTTCAGAAACATGACTTGATATGAAATATATACGTGCAATATACTATTCAAAGCTTTAGAAAATGCAGGTTTAAATTCGTCAGGATACAAATCCTAGTCAGTAGCATCATTTTTTAGAAACTGCTTTAAATCCCAAGTCCCAAAAACCCATTTCACATCTTCAAATTTCACCTCTTCTTTTTTAACAATGGTCTATTATAGAAGTAACTACAGCTTCTGTATGTGAATATTTATGAAAAGAAAAGATGGCAGCTGGTTACTGTTGTTGTTGAAAAATGGTAGTTGGTTGAGTATATAGTATTTAATATGGTTATACATTGTTGGTTGCTTCCACTGAGAGTTGCTTGTATATAGTTTTCTGGTTCAAAGGAAGCTCGAAGGTTAATGAGACACTGTAGATTCATATGTAAACAGCTAAATTTATGAGTGTTCGCTAGAGAAATGGTTAATAAAAATAGTATTTGGCAACAAAAACATGATTTGGCGTTTAAGAGCCTATCAAAATATACCTTGTGCATCTTGACTTCTCGAGTGGATAGCTTCATTGTCAACTCCTGAACATCAGCTTTGGCGTTTAAGAGCCTATCAAAATATACCTAGTGTGTTGAGATATTGTCTAATGATATCAAAAATAATGACAATGAAGTTATGGCATTTTTACCTTGTCATTATATCTTTGCATATGGCCCCCGAGCTCTGTGTTAAGACTGTCTAATATATGTTGGAGTTGAGAGTTGCACAAAATTGCTGCTGTTTGCAAGTCTGGTGTGCATTCGCCAATCCTAACTCGTAAAGCCTCTGCATTCAAATTTTCAGTTGTGAGAATAACTTCATTCAATTTGCAAATTCATTATTGAGTTTCGAAAAGCAAATCCAAACACACTTATGTTATTTTTCAGTAAATGACGGGTTACCTTTATTTAAATGTTCCTGGCTTGTTCAAGCCGAGTTAAAGGTTCAAGTAATGTAAATAGATTAAAAGAATCACATACCATGAGGGCATGAGGCACCTCCAAAGCCCACCGACAAACACAACACCATTTCCACAGACATAATCTATGTTCTTTTAAAGAACTTCATCACTTTGTCTGAAATCTCTAACAACATCCAAAGTCTTCCAAAAATTCTCATAAAAAATCCACACATGCAAAATAAAAACCCACAAATAAAAAAGTTTCAATCTTTATATAAAATCTCTAAAGAGTTTTAATTTAAAGTCAAATAATTAACCCCCAAATCATTTTTAGTGATCAAATAGTTAAACCCTAATTCATTAAAACTTTAAAAAAGATACGATGAGACTTACTAATAGTGGCCGGAGTGAAGACGACGACGCAAGGTTCGCCGAAAAATCCAAAGACTTGTCGGAGACTTCATTTTTAACTACACTGTTCTTAACCACCACAAATGAAAACCACAAAAAGCTCAAGCAGTATGTAAAAAATCCCCTAATCGAAGAGGCACCGTTTGGTTTGAATCTCGTATTGGAGAGGCACCTTTGGTTTGTGTGTGTGTTTTTATGGTATGGTGGTAATAGCTCTGGGGAGGAAACTTCAGGAGGAAAAAAAGGCCGGGGGTGTAGGACAGGTACGTGGAGGATAGAAAAGGCGTCTAAGAGTAAGGGGTACGGCGGCTTAAGCCACAAAACAAGCCCCACATGTCACATCAGCTTTTCACTCCCACTCAAAAATGTCTCTTCACTCATAATACACCTTCATTTTTTTACTTGGATCCCACCACTAACTATTTTTTTTCTTTCAATTTTTTTCACACAATTTAAATTTATTTTATTAAAATCGAAATAAAATAGAAAGCATAAAATTAGAAAATTACTAATTTATTTTTTATAAAATAAAAGACAAACTATAAACAAAATTAAAATAATAAACTTAAAAATAACAACTAAGATAAACCATAAGTGCTTAACACAAAAAATTCTTCTTCAACCTCCATCTCTTAGATCTAAAATCCTGCAACTCATAGATCCAAAACACACCCCATCATAAATTTAAAAAACCCCCATCTCTTCATCAAACAAACACAAACACACATTATAAATCAAAACAAAACTCAAAAAAAGAAAAAGAAAAGAAATGAAAAAGGGTTAACGATAAAGTTTTGTCTTCTTTCTTCGTCGTAGCCGTGGCGAGAGGCCTTGTTTTTTGCTTGTGGCGAGGGGCCTTGGTGTGGTGGCGAGGCTCGTGGCGAAGCCATGTCACCGTGGTGAAGCCTTCTCGTTACCACACCCTTCTCTCTAAGATTCAGAATTTGTTTAGTATTAAATTAGTGTCACTAAGTTGTTGAGGCGGTGAAGAAGGAACCATTATAAAATATTTTATAAGTATTCTATTGTTCATAAGAGTATAATTTATAAATGATCATTAGGTTATTTTATTATTTTTTTAATTATAAAAAAATCACCCTGAGTGGGGGGACAACACATGTTTTGTATAAAAGTTATAATATCTTTTATGTATATAAATCATAAAATACGTGTAGTGTTAGTGGAAGTATAAAAGAGAAAGTACATAAAGATGAGCTATTTGAATATAAATGTGTGCTAGTGTTTGCATATAATCTCAAAACCTTTCCATCTTATACACTTTCATCTAAAGTATTACTTAAAAGATTAAAAGTTAAATCATACACCCATAGGTTTGTAACAAACATGTGTTTAAATCACATCACACTCCTCAAAACCAATAATACCCTTAGAACAAACGCACCCTAAGAACAAAGGTCAGAAAATAAGATATAAAGTAATTCCTTTGTTTCGAACAAACATAAAATAAAACCATCTTCTTCTAATTGTGACTTACTATCTTTGATCTAGTTTGGGTCGGCTGATGTCGCCCTACCTAATTTTACTATTTGCTATGTTTCTTTTTCTTTATCTTTAATCCTCAAAGGGGGACTGAAGAAAGAATCCAAAAATGATTCTACATGGATGTAGTATTGGCGTATGTATTAATGCAATAATACAGTCTATAACAAACTAATTATCCCTATTATACCTTCACATGTAGTAGTATATACTATTTAAAATGACATATGGACTTCGATTGCAGATATCTTGAATAGGATTTAGGATGAGAGGGACTAGACTGATCCCTGAAACATAATTAAAAGTGGTTCCATGGATAGATAATATAAACAAGAAAAGGAGGTTCCTCCATGTAGTGCACCATATAGAAGATGATGTTTATGAGATGGAAAATAGGGTTAAGAAGAAGGTACACCAATTAGAATTGAAATGTATGTCAAACGGATGAAAGTAATCTGAAAAAATTCAGAAAGTTTTTTGGTGATAAACTTGAAATTGAAGAGAAAAATATAGTAGAGTTTTTAATTTTTCCCAAAAAGATAAGCATGTGTCATGCACATGATATGTCCAATTTTCTTTCATAGTTTTTTTATTCTCAAGTTGAATGGACAATGAATGTTTTTTTTATCTAAGTTTGGTGATTCTCACCATTCTCTACTTTTTGGTGATTTCAGAAAAACATATTTTAATTCTCTATTCTCATTCTTCGTAGTAAGGAATTAAGGAAATATTTCTCATTTTGTTTCTTGGCTTTCCATTTCATCATACCAAACATTGTTGGTCCTAAAATTTGAGTAAAACATGAATACTTATACGAAATTAAGAACAAGTTTTACTCAAGACCGATAAGACACTAATAACACAATTTGTGCTTTTCAATGTTTATAAATCTTATTAGAAATGAATCAAAGATTTACAAAAGATAGTTAGGGAACACTATCCCAATTGAATGAAAAATAAAACTCTCATGAATCAAAGCTAAGCTTATACTTCATGAGAGAATGATCCTATCAATTATAATACATTGTATTATTTTTTGCTTGTTTAGAATCGATACATATCCCTATTACAAACTTTTCTTATATAGTATAAGATACAAGGATAACATGTGGTGGTGGTTGTTGAGATATGTCATGCATCATGTGGAGTTCTCTTTTTGGAAAAGCAACAACCATACTTTATGAATAGTGATTCTTGTCTCCACCTTTTATGGTAACCTTGTACTTATTTGTTTGTTTTTTCAAGGAGATGATATTGAGAGTCATTGAGACATTTGTCAAATCTTAGTGACTCTCATATTGTTCATAGCTTAGGTACTTTACTCATTGATACCGCATTAGTGAGATAAAGTGTTTCTTCAGTTGGTCTTCGACGTCCTTGAAGCTTCATGTTAGAAGAGTTGTTTACAACACTCACTGATTTATTTATCAGTAAGTAACTCGTTATTTATTCAGTGAGTGAATTTGGCTATTTTATTTTCCAAATAATTGTTAGGGACATTTGGGTCAAATTTTGACCCAACAATCTCCCCATATTTTAGTATACAAATAGCCTAAATTAAATGATAGTGAGGTTTAGCAGACCGCGAGGCTCAAGTAGATTCACTTTTGGTAGTTTAAAGAACTTGAGTGAAAGTATTTCCTTATACTTTTTATTCTGTTCCCTCGTTAAACTGAACAACCCATACACCCATTTCCATTTATTCACTGATCTTTCTTTGCTTTCACCACTATCTTTTCGGTTTACCCTCTTTAAAAACTCATACCCACATTCATTCATTCATTCATTACCCACTTTAACATCACCTACCACCAATGATTCTTATACCACTACTTTGATAACCTTATTATTGCAAAACACGTTGAGTCGGGTTGTGGGATCAGTTTTGTCCTCGATTCAGGGACTCTATCTCTTCAGGGATTCGTTAGGTTGAGGGACCCTCGGGTTCAGGGTGATATTTGTTTCTCAGGGTCGTTTAGTTTCGAGGACCCTCGGGTTCAGGGTCACTATGGTTTTCTGGTTCAGAGACCCGTGTATTTTTAAGGTTCAAGGAAGCATCAGGTTCAGGTTTTGGTTTTTTTCGGGTTTGGTTTCAGGTTGAGTTTTTCGAGGGGATGTTATCATCAGGCTGTAACGGGTTCATGGAGTCATGAACGGTTCAGGGGGTTTAGGTTCATGGGATTATCAGATTATCTTTTATTGACTGATTTCTTTCTTCCTCAGTTCCTCACATATCCAACACTGATATGCATTCCTGAAAATGCATTCGCTAAAATGCATTAACTGATATTTTTATCAGCTCCCCATACAATTTAGTAACCCATCTTACCATCAGTTTCACCATGTAACACTGAGGTAACAACTATCACTTGATTCTTTTGTTATTCAGTCCCTCATGATACTAAATAAACAAATGCCAAAACATGAAACAAACTTATTTTAATATAAGTCTTGTACCCGCACTCTAAAACTCATCCTCAGTCCAGTGTCCATGTTTAGTATCTAGGGTTCTAAATCTTCTTTGTATTCAGGAACTCTTGGTTTGAGAGACACACTTGGTATTGGTTTGAGGGTTTTTATAGACACTGATATTCACCCACATAAGCTCAGACCCCATAACTTTTCAACTCCCATTTTACAGTTCATACCCACTGAATTTTTTTCCAACTTCAATCAGTTAACCCATTCAATAACTCGGTATTAGAGTCACATGATTTCAGACTCTAAGAGTTCAGGTCAGCGAATAGGTTCACCTCCTACCCACTGATTCCTTCTACCTCGGCTCCTCTCATACACATTGATATAAACAACTTCCAATAACACTGATCACATAATACTAAACAAGCCATATCAGTATTAGGCACATAATTTCACCTCAAGTTCCATCTAACCGATAAAAAATTTATCACTCAGCCTCTTGACACAAACCCATTAAAGCTCGACACCCCATGTATTTACTGATATAACCAAAACAACACCGAATAAATCTTGTAACATCCTCATCAACACAATCAGTTTCTATTAAAACTGAACAACCCATTTTTACTCTTAGCCACCCAATAAATATGTTTAAAAACTGATTCTCATACCTCATAGATTTTCTACTCTTGAGTGTTCTATGTGATTTACAATATCAACAAGCTCAAACCCTATAGAATTGGATATTAAGTTTTGATAATGTCGCTGCCAATTTTTTTATGCTTTCTCTGCGCCCGATGCCATTTATATCTAATTCTATGGGGTCTGAGCTTGTTGATATTGTAAAGCAAATATAACACTGAAGATAGAAAATCTTTGGGGTATGAGTTATTTGGGGTATGATAATCCGTTTAAAAAAACATATTTATTGGGTGGCTGAGAGTAAAAATGGGTTGTTTAGTTTCAATAGAAACTGATAGTATTGATGAGGATGTTACAAGATTTATTCGGTGTTGTTTTAGTTATATCAGTGAATACATGGGGTGTCGAGCTTTAATGGGTTTGTGTCAAGAGGCTGAGTGATAAAAAATTTATTGGTTAGATGGAACTTGAGGTGAAATTCTATGCCTAATACTGATATTGCTTGTTTAGTCTTGTGTGTTCAGTGTTGTTGGAAGCTGTTTATATCAGTGGGTATGGGAAGAGCTGGGGTAGGACGAATTAGTGGGTAGGAGGTGAACCTATTCGCTGACCTGAATTCTTAGAGTCTGAAGTCATGTGACTCTAATACCCAATTCATTGAATGGGTTAACTGATTAAAATTGGAATAAAATTTTGCGTCGATGCCATTTGTTGTTCTTGTTCTTGTGAAGATATGACTAATTTGGGTTTTGGTATGAAGTTAGATCAAGGTTGTTTTTTATTAGGATCTGATAATAGGTTTTTCTTTTTGTGACGGGGGATTTGTTGTTTGTGTTGTTGTGTGATGAATTTTTGTAGAGGGTTTGTAAATCGGGATCTGGGTTATATCTTGGAATGAAGATTTTGTGATGTTTCGTGTTTTTGTTATAAGGATTTGGGTTAGTACATATATGGGTTTGGTTTTGTGGGTAGTGACAGATACAAATTTGTTTTTTTCTATCTCTTTTGATTATGATATTGCATATGTGTATAGATTTTTGTGAGATCTAGGTTTATGAGGGTAATATTTGTGATGGGTTCTTTTTTTGTGAAATGTGGGTTATGAAATGATTTTTTGTTTTATGTATGACAATTGTTTTGACGTGGGGGTTTCTTGTGTAGATCTGGTTAATGGGTATTCATTTGTTGTGTTTACTAAGTGAGTGGGTATTTGTTGGTGTGAGTTATTAGTGAGTGGGTTTTTGCTATTTTAGTCAAAAATAAGTGTACTCTCCCCCTCAAAAAATGCAACAGCAGTAGTAGTTTTTGAAGTTTTTACACTTTAATTTTGACATAGCTCATATGTTATTAGTAGTCATTCAAAAGGATCTGGATTATTAGATTAATCCACCCGCTCTGATATCACTTGTTGGTCCTAAAATTTGTGTAAAACACGAATACTTATACGAAATTAAGAACAAGTTTTACTCAAGACCGATAAGACACTAATAACACAATTTGTACTGTTCAATGTTTATAAATCTTACTCCCTCCGTCCCAAAATTATTGTCCACAGACAAGAAATACACAGTTTAAGAAAAATGCATTAATTACTGCTTTGGTTTCTACGAAAGTCAAACAAAAGACAATTTTACCCTTTGACAATTAATTAATATATTCTTTTAGTTTGTAAATATCAATTTTTATTAAGGGCAATATAGTAAAGTTAAACAATTACAACTACTATTTTTAGTAGTGGATAATAATTTTGAGACATACAAAAAAGGAAAGATGGACAATAATTTTGGGACGGATGTAGTATTAGAAATGAATCAAATATTTACAAGGGATAGTTGCATAACACTATCTCAATTGAATGACAAATAAAACTCTCATGAATTAAAGCTAAGCTTATACTTCATGAGAGGATGATCCTATCAACTATAATACATTGTATTATTTTTTGCTTGTTTAGAATCGATACATATCCCTATTACAAACTTTTCTTATCTTATATAGTATAAGATACAAGGATAACATGTGGTGGTGGTTGTTGAGATGTGTCATGCATCATGTGGAGTTCCCTTTTTGAAAAAACAACAACCATACTTTATGAATAGTGATTCTTGCCTCCACCTTTTATGGCAACCTTGTACTTGTTTGTTTGTTTCTCCAGGGAGATGATATTGAGAGTCATTGAGACATTTGTCAAATCTCAGTGACTCTCATGTTGTTTGTAGCTCAGGTACTTTACTCACTGACACCGCATATGTGAGGTAAAATGTTTCTTCAATTGGTCTTCAACGTCCCTGAAGCTTCATGTTGGAAGAGATTTTTACAACACTCACTGATTTATTTATCAATGAGTAACTCACTATTTATTCAACGAGTGAATTTGGCTATTTTATTTTCCAAATAACTGTCAGGGGCAATTGGGGTCAAATTTTGATCCAACAAACATCCCCTAAGGGTGTGTTTGAAGTAACATTATTGATTCAAGTAATAGAATAATAGTAGAAAGTATTTGTTTGGTTTGCATAAAATGGAATCAAAAACTGGCGTGACAACTTTTTCTATGGGTTTTGTGAAACCATACTAGATAGGTTGGTTTGGCCCATGAATCAATATTTTTTTTTCTTAAAAAACATGCCTAATATCACTAAATGACAATTTCTTATATTTTTCTGTTTTGTTCTAATTTCTCAGCCACAAAATGTGAGTCTACTCTAACTATTAATTTATTTTAATATTTTTAATAACAACAAAATCTAATTTTATTCCCAATCTCAATTTATTAAAACAAACAATTTTTTATACAATCTAATACTTTATCTCTCATATTTTTCTTTCACCCTATACCGAATCCTAATAATATTCCAAACCTATAAGCAAAACAAACGCACCCTTAAAATTATTTGAGAGATGACTCGTCCAAAAGCTTTGTCACACTATTCGAATATTATACAACAAAAGTATATAAAAAAAGGTTTTACAAAAACTTACGTTAACACTTGTGCATGTTTACTTGTAATGGGTGAAAAAACACGGTGGTGTATGTGTGGAAGATAAAAGAATATTATAGAAGAGAATGACTATGGTAACAAAGAAATAAAGAATAGTATTTTAAGCCACCGACTTCAACAAATGTATCGTAGATATAATAAGTAAAAGTAATGAATCATTTGAAAAATAAAACTCATCAATCAACGTACTTATTGAAATACTTGTAAAACTGTCGCTAACTCGTTATCAAACACTTTGTTTCTAATATATCTGAAATACCTTAGGTGAAGTATAATAAGGAAGATTGTTAAAAAAAGTATAATAAAGAACCCATATGATCGTGGTCACTACTGTTACATCAACACAACTTTCTATCTCTACAACTAACTTCACAATCATATTAGTGTAACAAGACAACTGCGGTTACCAGGTGTTGACATGCAAACATATCTCACTTAAACATAAATGAAAGATGATCAAATAAAAAGTTGGCTCATTATAAAAAATCACCAGGTGGTTACACGTGTCACTTATTTTTCGTTATAAAAAGTCTAAAATTGTCATCAAATGGAGTGTACAAAGCGGAGCTTGAAGTTGAAACTATAATCAACAAAATGAGGGAAGGACGGTTTAGGTGGTTCTGACATGTCAACAGAAGACCACAATCAACACCAGTTAGGAAAATAGAAGCTTTGGTAGTCGGTGATTTGAGGAGAAAGGCTAGACCAAAACTTAGATAGGAGGGCAAACTAAAGCATGACATGAAGAAGCTTCTCTTATTCGAGGACATGACATTTGATAGGAACGAGTGGAGGTCTAGAATTAGATTAAGAGGTTAGATGGTATGTATAGAAATGTATAGTTAGTTCCCTTTTTTTCTTTTTAGGTGTGTTGTATTACCCCCTCCCCACGTGTACATTTTTGCCTTTGCTTTCGTTTTAGGTAGAGAGCCTCATAGCCTTATGCCTTTTAGAATCTAGTTGAACCCTTAGGTCCTTCTTTTATTTGCTCATTTCTTCTCCATGCTTCCTTTCCTTTCCTTTCATGATTTGGTTTGCCTTTTCTGTATATATGCTCTTTAGTCGTTTCTTTGATCTTTTTATAGGTTTCCACAAGCTCTTGGTCCTATGCTTTTTTGCTTCATATGATGTCATGTGTTGTATACCCTTATGTCCCTTTTGTTTCCAACTCTTTATGATGATATGTGTCTTGTGCTTGTGATTTTTTTGCTTCCATAGCTTATCGTGTCATGTGTCATATGCTTTCATATTCTTCATTGCCATATATCCTTGCATATTGATGCTTTCATTTTTTTGGACTTCCACACTTTTACATTCACTTTTATGGAGGTCTTCCTGAAAGCATTATCATTACCCTAAGGTTTACCTACGGATAGCGATATGATCTGTCTACATTCTACCTCCCTCACACCTCGCTCTGACAGGATTGAGTATCGTTATTGTTGTTGTTTTATAGGAAAGTGGGAAACGCGTGGATACTTCTTTTGGGAGGATAGATGGACGAGGTGTATGAAGTTGATATATATTTCAAAGATTATATCACTTGGGAAAAATAAGAAATATGTTAAAGTGGCGGAGGGAGGGTCGTGGGTTGAGCTTGTGGGGGTGATATATGGTTTATTAGGTGTATTGGGTGATTTTTGTTTATCTTATGATTGTCGGGACACACATGTGGCTTTTTGAAGATAATGGGAGATTCACGGTTAAGGCGCTTTCGGATATCAAGTATTTAAATGAGGAGGCTTCAACTCAAGAGATAGCTTGGAATAAGCTTGTAGCAAAGGAAGTTAATGTATTCATTTGACGTACTTTGAGAGGAAGACTACCCGTAAGATGACAACTTGAAAAAAAGGTTAATTATTTAAATACCCTTTTATGTCCTTGTTGTGATGATGGATTGGAAATTATCAATCATTCTTAGTGCTTTGCTCTGCGTGTTCACATGTGTGGGAAACACATTTAGCTGGTAGAAAATTGGTGCGGTTGATGCATTTACTACTTACGATGATTTCGACATCTTGTAATCATGGTGGTAATTATTTACCGGATCATTTGAGATTGCATTGGCAAACTGTCAAATGGGTAACTGGATATCGCATTTGTAAAGAGCATAATAATATAGATTTCAAAGGGAAGGTATCAAGTGTAAACAAAATCGTGCAAGATATTCAACTTCAAAGCTTCGAATGGATCGTGAGAAAGAAAAAAGGAACTTTATGTTGGATACACTAGCTTTTGGACCCGTCAAAATGTCATGTATTAAATCCAGGTCGTGAATAAATTATTCGTGAGAGCTCAAGTTTGAGAAACTGCGTAACATCAAATGTGTCGTGATTGGTGGTCCAAAATTGTGCATATACATATATCATGATTTGTTTTAAATCATTAACTGCACTCATGGTCGTCCTTTTTATCCTTTGTTATCTTTGGTTTGTTTTTGTCCTTTTTGGAGTAAATATTTTAAATGAACCATTTATAAGACTATATTACCAAAATGAACCACGCATTTTTGTTTTACAAAAATGGTCTTTTCGAGCGCACTTTCATTAGATGCGAGACACGATCATTGTCAACAAATCCAGGGATGAACATGTGTTTAAATCGCGCGCATTATGATCCTATTCTTTTGAAGCGCGCATTCCACTAAGCGACACATTCTCATGCGCACTCATTTAACAATAGCAAAATGACTCGCACACACGCTTTTGAAGCGCGCCCAAGCTCTAGCACACTAAACGTTTTCCATCTGTCAAGATTCACTCGCCTTTTTCACCTGCGCGCAACATCATCGGCGCACTTCGTCACCACATGTCAAAATAAATAGATAGTCGCGCTCCAACTTTATTCGCGCGCTGCATGACTGCTTAATGAAGTTGCTCCACGATGAATACATATTGATAGGGGATTCGCCTGCCTTGGGTTGACATGTGATGGAATCACAAGCTAACGTGTTTGTTAGTTTTGTGTTTGGAGAATTGAAGGTTTGCTGTTGTTTTTAAAGGAAGATAATGAAGAGCACTTTTCAAAGAAAGAAAATGAAGAGTAGTTTTCAAAGAAAGAAAATGAAGAGTAGATGTTGTATCGAGAAAGAGAAAATTAGTAAAGTAATATGGGGATCGTGAAATAAAAATGAATGGCTTGTATCACATGCACGTGGGTGAGGTCTGAATTGGTTTTTGGTCCTTTCACCTAAAAGAGCTTGTGTACTAGTCTTTTTTGGTATTTTTTTAAAGTGTATGTCATCTTGCTGGATCATTAATATAATGTATTGTGTGTTAGTGGGTCTTTAGTTGTGCCATAGAGTTTGTGTGATCATTCTCATGGTCTATATTTAGGGCACATTTGTTTTAAGGGGTTAAGACCTTGGATGTAGGTTTAGGATTAAAAGAAGTTGTTTGGTGTGATCATGTATGCCATATATTTGCTATGATAACTAAAAAGTACAAAATTTGCAATTCTTAATAAATTAGTGGGTTTTGAATATGCGTTTTCATTTTTAGTTTTTGAAAATCGTGCATGACCTTCACATCCACACATTATTCCCAACTTAATATTTTAATGGTTTATTATATTAATTTCAAAGTTTTAAATAATAATTATTAAACCAATTATATATTTTCTTTCTCTTACTTTTCTTTAAAACTTATATCAAATTTAAACCCAAATTCAAATTCTAATCCAAATCTAAATACTAATCCTAAATCCATCTATAAACCAAATAGACTCTTAGTTTTTTTTTCTTTTGTGTCTTGTGTATCTTAGTTTTTGTTTTTCTAGAGAAAATGGAAATGAATTGTCGGTACTAAAATTGATTGGATAAACAACAAACATTAACTTTGTGTTTTTGAGTTTTAGATCATAGAAAAGAAAGTGAAAAGAAAAGTAAAGAAAAAAGAGTAAATTTTTTTGTGTGTTTTTGAGTTAAAATATAAAAAAGAGAATGAAAAAAAATTTAATAAGATTTCGTGTATTGGATTAACAAATAAAGAAAATATATATAAAAAAAATTATTTACAATTACTCATATTCAAATGTTTTAAAATTTAAAAAGTAAATATGATTTTGTAATGTGTACTACTATTAATATCGCTTTGCCCACTAAAAAGTACACGAAAGTATAAAACATTCTCCTTTTATCTATTTTGTTTACACCACAACACAAATTTTTATTCTATTACGTTTTTTTGCCAGTTAAATACTTTTAATTTCAAATTTTATATTTTTTGTTTAACAGTTTTATAATAGGGAAATTTTTTTTTTATAACATATACTTTTGTAATTTGTCATATTAGACTTTTTGTGCGAAGAGTTACGAGGACATATCCTCAAATTTCTTCCATTTACTTCAATTTTAATTCAACCAAAAGTAAACTAAGAAGAAGACATCCATAAAAGCATCGTTCACCGGTCGTCATCTTTTTCTGGCCATTCAGCTACAATTGTACTAACAAGCGATGGAAGATGATGATGATCATATAGTGCGCGAATGCAAGGTCACTTGTTTATTATTTTAATAAACCTCACTTTAACCTAATTTTCTAGTAATTATTTATTAGTGGTTTAATAATAATCATATTATTATCTGCATTTACCTCTTTATTATTATTCACTAACACAATAAGTGTTCGATAAAATGACTAGCAAAATTTAACTACATTACATGTATGCCTGCCTTATGTCTACCTTAGTTGCTGTAAATAAAATTGCGATCATGTCCTATGTAGTTTCCGTAAGGAACGTTATTCAGTACATTCATATCTGGTTGTGTAAAGACTGGATTTGAATTTTGGATTGGGGTATACAAATGGAGGTAATTTAATAAGCATTAATTTGAGCGCGGTTTAATAAGCCTCTCAGAATTAGGTTCTGTTTCTAGATTATACATAAACGCACGTCCTTTGTTCTTGCATTTTTTGCGTCACTACTCACTACTATGACGGCTAGCGAAAAAAATTATAGTGTAATTTTTTTATTTATCCGGCTATTTTTGTAATTTGCCTCCCCTAACGAACCGATTTGTAGTGTAGTTTCTAAAATTTATCTAAGTTTGCCCCCTCGGCCATAACTTTGTGACTCCCCTACTATGACCGCTTTATCATTGGTGATTCATTTCTTTCTAGATTGTTTTATGTTCATGTGTTCTTTTCCTAAAACAACATGATTAGTTTTCCTTCTGTATAATATGTTTGTACGTATTTTACACGGTTCTGTAATACATAGTAATTTTTTTATATCATCTTTCAGAGAAAGCTGGCACGTTTTAGAGTCAAAGAGCTAAAGGATGTTCTCAGCCATTTTTGTCTTCCAAAGACCGGAAGGAATCAGGTATATTCTCTGTTGCATCCATATGAACCTTCTGATTAGGATATTGCGGACGCCTTAGGTAGATCATATGCTGAAGTGAATGTGCTATGAAATTTAAAGCCATTTGTTGGCATTGCGGTCATCTTAGTATTTTCCTTTTGTGGCCGTTGATATTCTGGTATATATATTCATACTCGTTATTCAGCTATCTACTATCATTCGTTATGTGGTTGTTGTAGGACCGTACTTGACCATTTTTTTCTTGAGTTCATGTGCGTTTTTCGTATCCACATAAGAAAACCTATGGAAAGTATTGAAGTTCTGTTGAATGTGCGTTTAGGAACTTCACACTATAGGGTCAAGAAGTTGTTGCACAAAAATACAAAATCTACTAATGAGTGCAAATTTACTTTAACTTGCTCATTGCCTCTTCATTACTGGCTTAATGGTGCAACATGTGTTTCTTCACATGTGTTGATTATCGGTTCAGACGAGTCGTAATAATATTCGGTTATAAGAATTGTAGAGAAATAGAGAAACTAAACTGTTTAACACTCAAAATCTAAATGACAATATCATAAAGTTTGTATTTATAGACTAACTAAACTTTTAGGCTAACTGATCTTGAATTTCAACTAACCTTCCCGCCTAGAAAGCATGTTCCATGAAATGGTTTGTAGCAGATTTTCAAGTCTCAGACTACCATGCAGACACACAGACACACACAAATCGTCTAGAATTTACATTTACATTTTAGGGTTGTGAATTGCAAGACCGAAAGAACTGCTATTTTTTTGCACCACCCTCTGATTTTTTCCGTTTAAGCCTGAATGTAACCTTTTATAATATAAATAGACAAGAGAAAAAATCTGAGCAATTGATATACAGAAAGTGTAAGCTAAGTATTGTTATGACTATACGCGTAAACTGTCAAATAATTAGCATGTTTTCGTTGTAAATGTAGTACCCTTAATCGTATTACCAGCAAACTATTGCTTCACGGTGATTGCCATCATGTTTTGATGATTACATGGGCAATCATATGATCGTTGTTGGTGCTTGAATATATGATTAGATAGTGGACCATAATTTGGTGTTGGTTGGTATTTATGTGGCACAAGTGCGCAACATCTTTGCATGTCTGTGATTGGTCACAACCCCTTAATGGCGGGCCTAATTTGTTTACTAACTTAAATGACTACAATGCGCCCATGTGGTTGGTGGCAGGGTTGGAGTGTGATCTCCAGTTCAATCTGGTTGTTTTTGTATCTTTCTTCCATTCTAGCAAACTAATTTGGCTGAGATTTTCAGTTCATTGTTTATGGGAATTTAATGGTCTAGAATCTGTTCAGTAAAAGTTATGTTTTGTCAAGTCTTAGATTTTCAAGTGTATTTGTCTGATAAAAGGGAATTAAATCGATGCAGGTTTTGTAGTTTTTTACTTTGTGCTATGTATACCTGATTATACCTTTCCTTTTGCAACTTAAAGTGTGTTTTATTTAGTTTGTTTATTTTGTATGCTCTGCATATTCAGTGCTCTTTCACTTTCAATCTTTACCATCCATCATCTATGTAATACCCTCTATGCTGACAGTCTTATTTTTTTAGTTGTATATACTATTAATTATGCATGGCATTTTCCGAACATATATTTCAAGTGGATGATAAGTTTGCTTTAATGCGTATTTTTGTATTACACAGGAGCTAACGGACAGGATACTAGCTTTGCTTTCTAACGAACAAGGTAAGGGCATTGTTGTCAAATTCTGACTAACTGAATTGTATCTTTTGGAATCTATTTCCAATGTTTATTGTTTTCTTCTGCTGGATGAGTTTACTGCTTGTTCGTTTCTGCATCTGAGTTCGATTAATGCCTTGTACTTTGATCGTGAATATAGTCCATACTCCTTTATTTTAAATACCCTTAACTATCAGTTTAAAATAAAATAAACTAAGAAAAATAAGTTAAAATATGTAGACATGTTCTAAAGAAGAAATCATACTGTTTGCCCTTTTAATGGGTGTACTTGTTTCAAGGGAGAAATCACACTGTTTGCCCTCTTATATCGAAGCTGTTCCTTGTTGAATTTCTTGATAGCTGATGTAGTCCCTATTGTAAACTCTCCATGAAATAAATGATGGCCGATTACAGTAAATTTATCATCTTTCTTAATTATTTGTTTTTTTTGGCTCTTATTCAGTTTGATTCTACTTTTTTTGTAGCATCAGATCTGAAGAAGAAATTAATTCAAAAGGAAGACGTGGCAAAGCTAATTAATGACATTTACAGGTAAGTGTTTTCTAATTTATTCTCAGTTTAACATTATCGTCAATCACCTATATGCAGAATAGATAATGTTTCTGTGAACAAAACGACTACAATATTTTCATACATATCACTAGATGTACTGATCCATATACCTTGCTCCCTAAATCAAGTGTAGCTATTTGGCTCCCACATTTTACCAAAATAAGAGGAACATCAATTGTTCCTACCACTATTCACACAAAAAAAAAATCCTTTCAGGAAAATGACGATCACAGGGGCAAAGAATCCAGTAACTGGGCGAGGCAGTGTCTGGATCAGAAAAGAAGTAATTGTGGATCAGAAAGTGCGCTGTCCATGTGGTGGTTCAGCAAAAACAGAATTCATGATTCAGGTTTTTCACTGCTGACTTTTCTTTCGCTTTGTCCATAGTCTTTGTTCTCTCATTTTCTTATGTGCACATATTTAAGCTCATTTGCTTTACCATACAAGCCTTGTATGATATTTACATATCGCTCTTCAAAGATCAGGGACAAAAATTGATACAAATCATTTGTGAACACTGCTGAGCTCAGTTGAGTGAATTGCAACACAACCTATTCATTTAATTTGGACATCAAAGCACTGTACAAATATTGGTTGATATTATGAGTTTGGATGATAGTCATATTCTTTCATAAGATGTTGTTGTGTCCCAGTATTTGTAAATGTGTGGTTCTTCCTATTTTTGCACTTGCTTGTTTATATGTCACTGAGTAGCAGTTATTTGGATCACAACTTTTGCTTATGTTGAGGTTGTTTCTGCTCAGTGTTCAGATCCGAAATGTCATGTTTGGCAACACATTCCTTGTGTCGTTATTCCAATGAAGTTAACTGAGAGAGCTCCACCTGCTCCTTCCCAGCATTATTGTGAAGTTTGTCGGATCGATCGATGTGACCCGTATGTATTATCTTCCCTCTTATTTTTCTGAACTTTGTGGTTATTGTTTTCTGTGTTTTATGTGGTTTGTATTACATAAGTATTTTTCTTCCTCATGATTTGTCTATGTTATCTGCTTATTGAAAACATTATAAATGAGTGTCGCTTGACATTCCTATAGCGCCATATTTAAAAATAACCGCAAGATCCAAGGCAATTCCAGAGATAGTGAAACCCAAACCGAATGTAGATAAGGATGGTGAAATTTTAGCATACAACCCATCTGTACAAGAAAGAAATATCTTGTACGTTTTAACAAAAACACAACTGAGTTTAAGTGAAGGGTTAATTAAGTGTCTTTGGAGCTACTAAGCGATAGTAATGTATGTGCATGATGGGGTGTGAAAATGATAAATTTACACAAATTTGGGGCTGTAAGAAACCTCATTTTGGCTGTGGATCCACAGATGAGACTCAACTTTATGTTGTTTGAGCGTTGGGATACAAATCTCC
Source organism: Tanacetum coccineum (assembly GCA_026074375.1). NCBI lineage: Eukaryota > Viridiplantae > Streptophyta > Magnoliopsida > Asterales > Asteraceae > Tanacetum > Tanacetum coccineum. The sequence goes on from BQNB010018341.1 coordinate 26,217, forward strand.
GTTTTTATTCATACATGGATGGGCACTTTTGTCTTTGTGATTGAATTATTGACACCATATCGTTTGTCATAGGTGAAACCTAGCAGTGTGTTGATATTGAGGGAAAATACATAATAAATATTTCAGAGAGCACATAGTTACGCAGAATATCTTCCATTATCTGATATATGTGTGTGCGTGTTTTAGGATGGATAATTACATCGCATTTTATTGTCGAGCACTGAAATAACTAAAAAGCCCATCTGAAATCTAATGAACTATGGAAATAAATAGATATATCCTTTAGGAACACATGGAGACGTATGCATGATGAGGGGTTTTTTGAATGGGCTGGACTTGGTAAAATAATTTCTTTGGCATACCCGTTTTTCTTCACTTTTAATCTATACTTGTGTAGTTATATGTTTTGAGGAAGATCTTTATACATGGTAGTTCTTTTTTCCTTTTTCTCATATGGAGGTGGAACAGTTGATTTAGTTTTTATTTTGCACATTTATCTGGTCAGATTCTGGAAGACCTTGGCACACCCTTTATATCCCGTAAAGATCGGTGACTCAAGAACGCAAGATGATGGGTAAGTCAACTAGTTTTAGTATCTTCACTATCGCTTGACTGTTTCTTCTTAAGACTCATGTAACTTAAAGCAATCGACTAATGTTTATGAGAATTTATGCTAATCAATCTCGTCAATTAAGAAAGTGAATGTAGCTTCGTAGGTTGCCTAGAACGGTTTGTGGTCTGTGCATAGATAAATTAATCCTTAAAAAGTAGTCTGAGATTTTCTATAGGATTTAACATTCCATTACATCATGCACGTTCTCCTTTGTTATAGTTACTAGGATTTATGTATTACACTAATACCTTGAAATTTCTAACTGAGCTGTATATATCTCAGATTTGGGTTTCTTAGTTCACAGCCTCTACATATGGATAGGGAAAATGTACATATGCTGAAGAATGCAGGATATGATGTACAGGTGGGATTCATTTTTATAACAGTTACAAATGGAATGTTTCATTATTATAATTTCGAATTGGAGTATTATCTTCTTTCCTTTTGAGCAGGCATGGTGCATTCTTCTCAATGATAGTGTTCCATTCAGGATGCAGTGGCCTCAATATTCGGATCTAAAAGTCAATGGTATGTTGGCTTTTACGGACTTTTTAACTTTTTGTTGTATAGAAACAATTGCGAATTATGGCTGGTTTCAATTGGAGCCAGATAGTTGTATATAGGGGAAATGATCAAGGTAACCGTTTTGGCAATTATACTTTACAAATTAACCACAAAAGTTTATGTTTATTAACGACTAACCATTAATTTCACAAATTATTTGGGGAGTTGAGTTCGGAAACCTTCATATTTTACAGGCTACACATTCTCATTTTCACAGCCTACCTCCAGTCAAATTTTCAGTTATGAAATGTGCATCTATGTGTATTAATTTGTTTCCTTCACATGGTCTATTTTTGGAAACTCCTCATGTTTTTTAATCTGACTTTCTTAATGATGAAATTAACATTATAGGTCCGCATAAAATGAAATGGTCCGCAATTTATGAGGGCTTTTGCAGACATGATTTGTTTGAACATTTTCGTAGCCTTTGCAAAATAATTATAATGCCTGCAATTTGTCTTTGCAAAATAGTAATAGTATGGCTAATTTGTCATAAACATATATTTTTTTGTTACTTTTTCAAAATAAACGCCAAAATGGTAACTTTGACCATTTTTCCTAAAATATATCATTGAAGAAAGGATATATGGCATACTGAAGTAAATATAGTTGATCCGTTTTTCACTTTTTTGTTAACTTGTTCGGCTCATGTGGACATGTAAAGCTCTACTCTCTGTGGTCAACTGCTGAGAAATTCAGGATAAATGTAGTTATTAAAGGCCCTATACTAATACGATGAATACTCATGTTCAGCCCGTTCTTCATCTTTATGACAGCTGTCACTTTTGTTAGTCGTATGTATCTTTCCTTTATTTTTCCGGAGAGGCACTTAAGTTTATTAATAGCTAACTACAAGAGGTTAGGAGTCTTCCCTTTATTGATTGTACATTTATTTTGATATGATATGCTGCAAATTTATCTCCTCAAGGATACCCCATGTTTTTTTTTGGGTAAGGGGTTTCCCCGGTAAATGAATTAATCACGAAAAAGGTTTAAGAACAATGGAATGTGGCAGAGATACCACATTAACCTCAAACCAAGGCTTGAACTACCACTAAATCGCTTATGACATGCCACAAACGAAAATAGACATTACCTAAAAACCATTGCAAAAACAACTTAAACTACTTTGCCATAAAATCTAAAGGCTGTTGGCATCTTCCATAACGAAAGAAAGTTCCGAACCTTCTCCTTATTCTTGAATCTGAAAGACACTAGCTTGAGACGAACCGTGATAACAATGGCGTCTCTTAAATCTTCCGGAGATCTTCTAGTTCGTTTAAACAGCCTGTTATTCCGTTCCAACCATATAAAGTACGTAGCAGCTGCGATGAGGATCTTGCCCACAATGTTTTGAACAGTTCGCTTGTTTGCCAAAGGTTGAAACCACGCAATTATATTCACCACGTCCATGCCCACAAGCCCACGAATTAAACTCCACACTTTAGACGAATACGAGCATTCAAAAAAGAGGTGTTCGTGTGAATCAGCTTGAGTACCACATAACGAACAACGTACCTGGGTCAAGTCAGTTGCTGGATCAACGTCCCACTGCCTTAGCTTGTCTTGCGTCTTCAAACTTCTCCTCATTATAAGCCATAACTGGAATGCGTGGCGAGGAATAACATGCGTAAACCACACAATATAAAACCATGAGGCTTCATTCCCTCGCGGTCTTAGAGCTTCTCAAGCATATTTAACCGTAAAATCTGTCATAGTACCATTTGTATCACGCCACTTCCTGCAATCTTGACTTGAAGCAGTAAGTGTAGGGGTTGGTACAAGACCTAGGTTAGGAGCCTTTGCCAACCATGAAAGTGGCCAATTCCAAGCGCCATTTACAATCAAGTCAGCAACACACGTATGTATAGAATACCCTTCCCTCGTCATGTCTTTAGGAGACAGAAGTTTGCAAAGAGGGCAATGCGTACTCCATGTGTCATACCAAAGAGATGTGTTCATACCATTTCCAATACAGCTTCAAAAAAATGGTTTTACATGTTCTCTAAGCTGTAGAAGTTTTCGCCATCCATAACTTATATTCGCTTTAGGTTGGATGTCCCATATAGTGTGTCCTTTAAGCTTGTATGTATTGATCCAACGAACCCACAACGACTCCTTATTAGAGACAAGATTCCATATATGTGTAGTCATTAGGGCAAGATTGAATACCTCAAGGCTGCGTAATCTAAGACCTCCTTCTTTTTTAGGAAGGCAAATATCATCCCAAGCCACTTTTGCTTTACCACGCTTGTATTCACCATTACACCATAGGAAACCCCGAATAATCTGTTGGATATCACCAACAATCCTTATAGGAATGACTAAAATAGACGCCCAATAAACTTGCATGGAAGAAATGACTGACTTACAAAGTTGGAGCCTTCCCGAATATGACAAAGACTTGTTTTTCCAATCCCCAATCCTATTGCGGGCTTTTTCGACAAGGACTTTGCAATCCTTATTTAACAGCCTAGATGAAATCAATGGAACACCAAGGTAGTTAACTGGAAACTCACCTTCAGGAAAAGGCATGAAATTAAGAATAGCCGCCTTGACATGATTCAAGACATTGCAAAAAATGTCGTACTCTTTGGAATGCTTGGAATCAGGCCTGAAACCTTCTTAAACTCATCAAGGGATGCCTTAATAACACTAGCCGATTCCACATCCCCATGAGTAAATATAAACAGATCATCTGCAAAACACACATTAATAATTTGGAGCTCCTCACACTGTTTATGATATCTAAATGTTTCGGACATACGGACCCTTCTTTGAAGAATAAGGGTCAAGATCTCCATAACAAGCGTGAAAAGATAAGGGGAGAGAGGATCGCCTTGGCGAAGCCCCCTTTTACCCATAAAATAGCCATGAACATTCCCATTGATGCAAATCGAGAACGAAGCCGAAGTTACACAGGCCATAATCCACTTGATCATAGTGGAATGAAATCCGAAGCGCTTAAGAATAAATCCCAAGAATCTCCAATCAACCGTGTCATACGCCTTTTGAATGTCCACCTTGAACGCACATCTAGGAGAGCCCCTATTATGGTGATAATTGTGCATTAACTCCTGTGTGATAAGAATATTATCTAAAATTCGACGACCAGGCACAAAAGCAGATTGGTTTTCACTCACCACCTCCTTAATTCCCTTAATAATACGATTAGTAAGAATCTTACTAATGCATTTATAGATCATATTACAACAGGAGATAGGCCGATAATCATTAACTTTGACAGGAGTAGCAACCTTTGGTATAAGAGCCAAGAATGTATGATTACTCTCTTTAAGTAACTTTCCATTTCTAAAAAAATCTTGGATCGCGTTACAAACATCCTGACCAACCACATCCCAACCTTTTTTAAAGAACGTTGATGTATATCCATCAGGCCTTAGGGCCTTTGCATCACCAATATCGAACATAGCTTTTTTAATTTCTGCATTAGTTACCGGTCTGATCATATTCGTGTTAGATCCATCCGAAACTTTCTTATTAATCAAGCCCGTTGTGTTCAACAGATCACATTCCATACTTGAACCAATAAAAGCCTCATAACGTGAAACAAAAACATCGGGAACACCCAAACCTGTTACTTCCACGTTCTCAGCATTAGTGACAACATCAATGCGGCTTCTTTGATTTCTACTCTTGATAGACTTGTGAAAATAAGATGTATTCGAGTCACCTCCCTCCAGCCACTCGATCTTTGCTTTTTGCCTCAAGAATTGATCTTCATCTATTTTCGCCTCATTAAACGCTTGAACGTATACAGCCTCCTCATCACGAAGGGAACGGTTAGACGGGTCACTGTCTAAAGCTTTTTGGACCTCATCAAGTTCAAATCTGAGCCGATTCACCTTATCATGCAAATTACCTTGATCATGCATTAGTTTCCTAAGCGGTTTCTTCAAAATCTTCAACTTTTGGGTGACCTGAAACATAGAATGACCAGCAACACTAATGTTCCAATGAGTATTAAGCACCTCCAAGAAACTACCTTTTTGCGCCAGAAAATTATAAAACTTAAATGGTCTTGGTTTAGTACACGTCAAGGATGGGATTTTAAGTAAGGATGGGATTTTAAGTACAGATGGGGTATGATCTGAAATTCAATATGGCTGAAACACGGCATAAGCACCTTGATAAGTATCTATGAACTCCAGATTTCCCATAATGCGATCTAGTTTTTTCAACACGCCATTCCTTCCTCTCGGTTTTTGGTTCCAAGTGAAGTGTAATCCCGTACTATGAATATCCATAACTTCAATGCTTCTCACACAATCTTTGAAGTCACACATAGCAGAATTCATACTAGAAGAACCCGTACTAATGTCTTCCATATTCAAAGCAACGTTAAAATCTCCTAAAAGCACCCAAGGCAACCCACGAACCACCCTCTTATGGAGACTAAGATCAGCCCAAAGAACACGTCTGTCTCTTGGGTCATTTCCTGCATAAATAAAAGTACAACAGATAGCTTTTTGATCAGCTCGATGTATCACCTTTGCATGAATAGCTTGATCTGTTTGAGCCATGACAACGACGTCAACAACGTCTTTATTCCATCCTAGAATAATCCGACAGCCTTTGTTACATAGATTCACATTAGAAGTCCACTCCCAATTTCGAAAAACCTTCGAGCAAACAGAAGCTAACGCGTTGATATCCACATGGGACTCCAAAATAGCACATACACTTAGCTGGTTTTCATTCACAACTAGTCGAACCTCCGATTGTTTGGGGGTGCGATTCAGACCCCTTATATTCCAGGAGGCCATGCTAAACATTAAAAACGTCTTCTGAGGGAGTGCTTGCCCCCTTTGTTGTGTTGTATTCACTTACCATTTCTTCCACCTCACTTTCAGAATCAGTGTCGTTCTCTTTATCCTTCACAGTAATAGTCTCCTCCTTTCCCCCACTTGCCTCACCCATTTCATTCCCACTTTTCATATCATTAAGAGCTTCAAAGGGATTAGTGTTAACCAGCTTACTACTATCACCAGTAGGTTTGGGGACTGGTTTTTTGGACTTTATATTCCAAACATGCTTCGGAGTATTTTTGTTTACCTTAAAACCATCAGCATGTCGCGTTTGAGTGTTAGTAGTTTCCTTTCCTTTCTTTTTCTGATTTTGAACCATAGTGAACCCATCATTTTGGATCGTAGGCGTTTCCATAACAGGTTCTTTCACCCTTTTAGGGCATTGATCATCTGCATGTCCAAATATTTTACAATCTCTGCATCGTGAAGGCTTCCACTCATATTCAATATTCATTCTTTCCATTGTATGACCATCACCCTCAACAATCGGGACAGCCATAGTAACTTCTTGTTTTAATTCTTTTTCAGCCGTGACCTCAATGAGAGCACGGGCAAATCCTATTCTTCCCCAAGGTTCAGCGCACATGGCACTCGTAAACGTGTCCAACATTATTGGTTTACCAATTTGAGTAGCTATTAAGCTCAACCCGTCTTCAGAATATGCCACGACAGGAACTTTATGTATTTTGACCCAAACAGGGACCTTTGTTATTTTGTCTTTTGACAAAGACATGTTAGGCGACCATTTGGTTAGAATTAGGGGTTGATTCCGTATCATCCAAGGTCCTTTTTCTAGAACCTGTTCCAATCCCGTCATAGATGTAAATTTAAAGTAGTAAACATCATCATCATCTTTCATTACCTTTTGAAAGCCAAATTTGGCCCATGTGTTAGTCACATAGTTCTGAACTAATTGAAAGGCCACTCTCTTTCCAACAAAGAACCCCACTAAGGAGTTAGAAAACTTACTTTGGGCATCCAGCACATACTTCACAGGTAACACACAATCTGAATTGTCCACCTTTTTTTTGTTAATCAGCGTCCTGAAATTCATTTTAGTAGTTTTCTTATCCTCTGTAACGATTTGCACCCAAATATACTCCATCATCACCCCTGCCTAAAGTCTTGCCATCTCTGTCATTACTCATTGAATCAGCTTGATGAGCAGACGGAGAGTGAGAAACGCTTGATTTTTCGTTACCATTCAGCTTTTTCATACGTGCAGCAACATCACACAAAGGTTCGTCATCATCAAAAATGCCTTTCTCAAAAACTCCCTTAACCTCCCCACTCTTATTTGCAGCATCCGAAACCTCCGTCTCCATGAGACTAGACCCCCGACAACAACCTTAAAACCCAGCCAACAATTCAAGGAAACCCAAAAAATTAATTACAATCAAGAACCCTAATGACCAGCCGCCAAAATAGAGATTGTTAAACACCAAATCAGAGATTAAGTATCATAACAATCACGTATTTAGAGCAAGAGAGCACAAAGGAACAGATTATAGTGAAAAAGATTGAAGACCAGGATGAGTTGCCATGAATCGCCCACACAAGGAGAGAGAAAAGGTGTTTTTTGACTTTTTTTTTAAAGTTATAAGCAATAAAACATGTTATAAGATAAGCAAATTGTATATAGAGTGATAATTAATGTTTACATATTATATCATTCTACT
>BQNB010018341.1:34091-68448 GCA_026074375.1 Tanacetum coccineum
ACACTTCTATTTTCAAGGCTAAACAACTTATATGCTTTTTTTACACTAGCATAACAAATTAAGACACACTTTACAGATGTTTTAGAAAACTTATCAGACCCTTTAACAATAGCAACAAAACGCAAACAGCTAAAACTTCTAAGGTGAAAAAGATTAGGTTCCTTATTATTAACCAAAGAGAAGGGAAATTTTCCATTTAAAATAGAGGAAAGAAGCGTGATAATTAAATAAGTAGCAGGTAAAATACACTTAAACTAAAAATAAATAGGTATCCCCCTGAAACATAAGGCTTGTGGCTACATTAAGCAGATGCCTATGTTTTCTTTCACCAATTTCATTCCGCTAAGGTGTATAAGCACAAGTGGTTTGAGGAAGAATCCCTATTGTTTTAGCAAAATCATTCATTTTTTGATTACAAAACTCAATTTCATTATTAGACCTTATTACTTTAACCTTTCTTTTTAAACTGTGTAAAAACCAAGTTGTAAATACTAACAAACATTCCAAAAACTTCATCTTTAGTTAGCAAATACAACCAAACAGACTTGCTAAAATCATCAACAATAGTAAAAAAAAATACCTAAACCCTTCCCTACTAACCACCTTATAAGGTCCCCAAACATCAAGATGTATAAGTTGTCGAAAAACTGTTGATTTATTTTCGCTTAAAGAAAAGAATCCTTGGTCTGTTTTGCCTTATGGTAGATTGACAGGGACTATCATGATCAACATTAGTCAAGTTTAAAGATCCTTTTAACAATTTTAAAACTTGATTAGTAGGGTGACCCAGTCTACAATGCCAAACTTCCTTAGAAACATGATAAGCAAAAAAGTTACTATTATTACTAACAACAGACGTATTATACCTTTTATCAAATAAGTACAAACCACAAATTTCACTACCAATCCCCATAACTCTCTCTTTTTTCAAATCCAGAATATAACATTTATTCTCATCAAAACCAACACTTAATTTGATATATTTAATCAACTTATCAACAGATAAGACTAACTGTGTATTCAGGAACCACGAGAACATTAAATAATATTACATCATTATTAAGTCTTAAGTTCCCCACATGAGTAATTTTGGCAAGAGTTCCACTTGAGTAACCAATAGTTAATTTTAAATCAGAAACATCAACCATATCAATCATGTCCTTAGTACTATTTGTCATATGTTGATTAGATCTTGAGTCAATTATCCATCCGAGATGGTAACTGACTCATGGTAACTGACTCCATTAATAGTAATATTAGCAAAAAAGAACTTATAAAAATGTTGATTAAGAAACACATTATAGTTGAAAAAAAGAACAACTCTTATCATTTAAAATACTCATCAGTTTCACAACATGTTCATTGGTAAATGATACAGTTCCAACAATGTTTTTAAATGATTGCTAGCCACATTTCCTTTTTTAAAATCCACATTGTTACTTTTATTATTATTGAAATTGTTTGTGGGTTTTAAATTTAGATTTCTTTTAAAACCAGGTGGATATTCAATGATTTCAAAACATCTATCAACAATATGACCCTTTAAACTTCAATTTTTACATAAAAGACTGTCATAGTTTCCCTTGTTCACATTGTTACCATTACTAGACCAGTTGTTATTATCATTTTGCCTAGGCACAAAAGTAGATACTTGAGGTTTATCACTCTTAGTAGAAGTAGGAGGAATCCCTCTTTGGGATTCTTCCCTAGCAATAATCAAAAAGGTCTACATGAATGGTAGTAACGAAGACCATCAATCTACCCATCACACAGAAGAGGGAAGTGATATGATCCATGAAATTACTAATTAATTATGAAATAGATATTAAATCAGAATTAAAATAGTTTTTATTATTTAATAGATATGTTTTATTTAGGAAAAGATTAGGATCCGACTTGTTTTACAAAATAAGATTACTATAAATAGAGGATTAGGATTGTAATTCTTATTATGTTAAATAATATGAATGGTTTAGTGATTTAATATCATTATTGGGAGAGAAATCAGCCTCTAGAAAGTTGATCACCTATCTTTATTTATCGTTATTTTCTTCTACCAATTCTATTATTGATCCGGTTCGTATCAATTGGTATTAGAGCTCTTTCGATTCCATGGTTTAAAAAAAATTAAGCTATGTTACTGTTCATCGGCTACTGTTCATCCGAAACATTATTTACCTTGAGAAATTGTTGTTCTCGAGAAGGAATGGAAGCAAAGAGCTTTGAAGAAGGGTTAGCTGAGGTCACAGAGACGCTGAAACGGCTATAATCCACGTTGTTGTTTCACCAATCTAAACTGGGGGAATCTTTGAGACGGGCACGACAAGATATCTCATTGGCATCTGAAAAGTTTCATAGAGCGTCTGAAAAGTTTCACATATCGATAATAGCAGCAATAAAAGAAGAGAAGAATCAGGAGGGGCAGTTTCCTTCATACGGGGTACAACTAAACCAACGAGGCCATAAAAGTAGGATGAAAGCAAGACTATTTTGGAAAAAGTTTATGGTTGCATGTGTCCGAACTAGAAAACCTAGAGAGCTATTTACCTAGCTTAGTAATGGATTTGAAAGATTGGGTCCACATGAACAATTACAAGTCTGCATAAGAGCACTCAAAAATATACACCAGGACTACTACTTGCTCTTGAAGCATTAAAGGGGATACAACGAATAACATGGGATCCCGGAATCACAAGAGGCAAGATTTTGGAGTAACACCCTGAGGACAAGGTTTTTTTGCGGGCCAAAATAATGATACAATCCATGAAATTTCTAATTAATTATGGAATTGATATTAAATCAGTATTAAAATAGTTTTAATTATTTTAACATATATGTTTTATTTAGGAAAAGATTAGGAACCGGCTTATTCTACAAGAAAAGGAATATTATAAATAGGGGATTAGGATTGTAATTCTTATTATGTTGAATAATATGAATGGTTTAGTGATTTAATATCATTATTGGGAGAGAGATCGGCATCTCGAAAGTTGATCACCTATCTTTATTTACCGTTATTTTTTTCAATCAATTCTATTATCGATCTGGTTCGTATGAATTGGTATCAGAGCTGTTTTGATTCTATGTTTTTTTTAAATTCACCTGTTACTATTCATCGGCTACTGTTCATCAGAACACTATTCATCCGAAACATTATTCACCTCTAGAAATTGTTGTTCTCGAGAAGGAATGGAAGCAAAGAGCTTTGATGAAGGGTTAGTTGAGGTCACAGAGACGCTGAAACGGCTACAATCCACATTGTTGTTTCACCAATCTAAACTGGAGGAATCTTTTAGACATGCGCGTCAAGATTTCTCATTGGCGCGTCAAGATTTCACATTGGCGCCTGAAAAGTTTCACAGATCGATCAAAGCAGCAATAAAGAAAAAGATTAACCAGGAGGGACAAGTCGATTTTTGGGGGTCCAATTAAATCAACGGAGTCCTGACATGAAGGTAAAGGCAAGATTGTTTTGGAAAAAGTTTGTGGGTGTTTTAGGCCAAACCAGGAAACCTAATAGAAATATTAAAAGAAGATGTGATCATGAGACAGAGTCATTCTTTAGGTTGACAGAAAAAACCCAAATTGCATTGTTGTTTAGGCTGGCACACCATCATCAGGGTTTTGCATATTGGCACATCTGGAGTCTTGGGCTAATTGTACGAAGAGAAGTCAAACACCATCCTTTTCGACATATCTTACAAGTTTGCTATTGGCCGGTTTTACACTACAAGGGAAATCAAAGACAAATTTGGGATCTCGGAATCACGTGGCTCAAGATTTTAAAGGAACACCTTGAGGACAAGGTGTTTTTGCGAGGCGGAGTAATGATACCATCTGGAATAATTAATTATGGAATTGATATTAAATAAGTAGTAAAATAGTTTTATTTATTTAATAGATATGTTTTATTTAGGAAAAGATTAGGATCCGACTTGTTATACAAGAATAGAATTATTATAAATAGAGGAGTAGGATTGTAATTCTTATTATGTTGAATATTATGAATTAATTAGTGATTTGATATTATTATTGAGAGAGAGATCGGCCTCTCGAAAGTTGATCACCTATCTTTATTTATCGTTATTGTTCTTTTTATCTTTTTTTTCGATCCGGTTCGTATCAGTCGTATCCTACGACAAGTAAAAGTCTTACTACGTTTATGAACTTATATTCGTGTACAGAAGATATGAGTCAGTATATTACAATTTCGACTCAAAAAAAGAACTTTGGCCTGATAGTGAAATAAAAACTCATTTAATTAATCTGACTAGGGTCTTCGGAAGGACCTACATAAATTTTATGGAAAAAGAAGAGGTTACCCAAAGTGGGTGTAGAAAAGGTTCTTAGTAAGTGTGACAGTGTGGTGTGGTGTAGGCTAAAAAAAGTGAGTGCTATCTGTGTGTTAAAGCCATGCCTGCCCTTGTTGTGTTTATTTATTTTAGTTTTCTTTTCTTGCAAGTATCTAATCCAGAATCTCTCCAGTATTGCTGGTGTAGGATTTTTCGAGTCCCACTCTCATGGGCTTTAGATGTTTAGTGACTTGTATTTGTTTGTTGCATTCTAATCTGTTTTTGTTTTATTAAAATCCCGATGCCTTATCTAAAAAGAGGGGAGATTCTTGCTTTAGGGGGCATCACAGCTTAGCAACAAAAATACCAAATGAAACCCAATTTCATGTGTGTAGTTTAAAATAATGCAAGACAGTCCCTGTATTAGAACTTGGAAATTCGATGGTCATTAATTGCATTGGGGCAACTTGGAGTTACCAAAAAATGCCAACATTGCACGCATCTCTAATGAGCAAAAGGAAAATTGTCTGCATGACTTATATAATGCTACTTTGAATGCACTTGACAATATGTACATAAAACTCTAAGTTGATATCAGCAATTGTTGCAAAGAGTGTGACTTGAATAAATAGGACTTGTCAAGTGCAAATGTGAAAACATAAAAAAAGGATTCAGTGGAGAAGCTTACAAGCAAAAATGTGGAATGCCATAGCCGAATTTTGTGCTGATAACAAAGTTTACTTATTCGTTAGTTAATACGAGAATCCAGAGAGCAGGACAAAGAGCCTAGGAAATGACACTGTAACAAGACGAGCCAGCTGCAAGCCTGCATGGAATCTCTATGACAGTATATACACACATATATCAAAGGTACCAGTATTCATACACAATTAAGATGATGCACATTTCATATTTATTATTAGTAATTTCAGTTTACCTTTTCGCCTTTTCTGTTGCAAGCAAGGATAACCAGATCACCAACCTAAACAAATTAATTAAATCAAAAAGATCAGCGAATCCGCCACGCGCAGAACCATGGACAAAACAAGATGCATCAAATTTATCTCCAGTTTATATTGTACCTCAAGAAGGGTCAATGGAAGCAGACAAAATTGATAAGCTGCCAGGCCAACCAGAAGCGGATTTTGATCAGTATGCAGGATATGTATCAGTTGATGCAGAGGCTGGAAGAGCATTGTTTTATTACTTAGCCGAATCACCTCAGAATTCCTCAACCAAACCTCTTGTCTTGTGGCTCAATGGAGGTAACAAGCTTATTTAGTTTCAGGACGTAACTGAAATACTCATGCAAGCAAAAGTAGTAAATTTATTAAAAGTGACAACATTGCCGGGTCGGTTGAGTAACGCGTTGATATATGTAAAGTTCAAGTGTCAGAATTTTGTATATGTATCAACATGGGTTGGTGTTTTCGCTTGAATTTTATGCACAATCAATGCTTTTAAAAGGGTTACAAAAACTATATTAATAAACTACTTGTCAAAATTATTCGAGTAAAGGCGAAATAAGAAGTTGTAAGAGTTAGAGATTTTGCATACACTTTGGCCCATGTTAGACTGTTCCATTTGTCACCAAGTAATTAAGTTAACGGACTTGACCTGTTAGAGGTATAATTTTACCCAAATCAACCCATTTCTAGGTAAAATGGGCCTCTAGTATTTAGTATACTACTAGTCATGTATGCATGTCGCTTGCCCAACATGATCGTAGAATGAAGCTATTCTACAGGTCCAGGATGCTCATCATTCGGATATGGAGCCATGGAAGAACTTGGACCCTTCCGGGTCAACAGTGATGGAGAAACACTGTACCGGAATGAGTATGCATGGAATAATGGTAATTAATAATAAATATTTCTTTCAACAATCAAAGAATGCAAAAAACAATCATGTCTATTTTTCCATACAGAATTACAGATACTGCAAACTCCTAACCTTGATAAACTTACAGTGGCTAATGTATTGTTCTTGGAATCACCTGCTGGAGTGGGCTTCTCATATTCAAACAGATCATCTGACTACACGACAGGAGACAAGCGCACAGCTAAAGACTCCTACATATTCCTCCTTAACTGGTTTGAAAGATTCCCGCAATACAAAAACCGAAGTTTCTTTATAACAGGTGAAAGCTATGCAGGTCACTATGTACCTCAGCTTGCTTCCCTCATTCTCTCAGAGAACAAAAAAACAAATGAGACAATCATTAATCTTACCGGAATTGCAGTAAGTAAAAAATCATACTTATATAGCATCCTGTCTTAATATTGTATTAACTCAAGAACTAAACGGGAAGATCGTCATTCACATGTACAGATTGGAAATGCTTGGATAGATGATGACACCTCGTACGAAGGAACGTATGACTACTTTTGGACACATGCTCTGAATTCGGATGAGACAATTGCAGGAATCAATAAGTATTGTGACTATGTTTCCGGGAATTACTCAGATAAATGCGATCAATATCAGAGCCAAGGAGACAGGGAGCATGGCGGCATTGATATATACAACATATATGCTCCATTATGTGATGTTAATACACAAAAATCTGGATCCCCGGGATCAGTAAGTCTATGATTACATCTTATAAAAGAATTCAAAACTTGCAACTATAAAAAGAGTTCATACAAGTTAATTTGCAGTGGCAGTTCGTCCAAAATCAAATTAATAGTCGTCCCTAAAAGCAGTCATTACTTCTACACGAACTAAATTTTAACAACTTGATGTACTGCGACTAGGTCAAAGATTTTGATCCTTGCTCTGATGGATATGTTTCCACCTATCTGAATCGAGCAGAAGTGCAAGAAGCTCTTCATGCCCGAAATACCTCATGGGCCCATTGCGGGTACCTACTTCTAAGTTTACATACTAGAGCTATAACTTAGATCTGATGCACCAAACAGATTACATTAACTTGCATTCGTATTTAACAAGATTTAGGGTTACACAACAAACTAGGAAAAGATAAAAAGAATTGACTGTTCATCCCCTTTTGTGCAGCGGTGTTGGATGGACAGACAGCCCATCAACTATCTTGCCAACTATCAGTCGGCTAATTGCAAATGGTATTAGTGTCTGGATATACAGGTGAGTCCACATATTGTATGTGTTCATCGTCAAGTGGCACTTGAACCAAACATGAGACTAAGATGATTAAAGCTGAATCCCAAACCCTGGGCTAAGATCTAATAGGCAAATGTACTCAAAGTATTGAGTGTTTCTATCAAATCTTTGAACTAAGCATGCTCTAGCCAGAAACGTACCTTATTTGATTCATGAAAAATTTGCAGTGGCGATATCGATGGACGCGTTCCAGTAACATCATCAAGGTACTCAATAAACAAGATGAAGCTTCCTATAGAGACTGCTTGGCGACCATGGTATTATAACAAGGAGGTACAGAGTATTTCAAACTTCAACGACAATTAATACAGCATACTGTTTAACAAGAAAAACTATGTATGACAGCAAAGATTAACAAATTGATGCCACCAATGCGATAGGTTGGAGGATATGTTGTAGGCTACAGAGGAGTGGTACTAACCACAGTAAGAGGTGCAGGGCATGAAGTCCCTAGCTACCAGCCAGGAAGAGCTTTGTTGATGATCTCATCATTTCTTCAAGGAGAGCTTCCTCCAGCTTTTGAAGAATGATCTTCAAATGCCACTAATCGGTTTGACAACTAAAGAACTTCAATAAGCAAGGCTCGATTAAATTGTACTCCAAGTTATTATAAGATGAAAAGGTGCCAATAGAATAGAAAGGAATGCATCTCAAACCTGTGATGCAGATTTATTAATGGTACTTCAAGTTGATCCAATTGGCATGCCAGTTGAATAAATATAATACAAACATCCTAATAAAAATAATGTTTATAGAGTAAGAAAAACAAAGTAGAAATCAGTCTCCGTGCATATACATCGTGAGTTGTGACAACCTGAATCCTCCTAGTAAACTCAAGTTATATGAAATCTAAATTCTTTATGACTGCACAGAAACATAATTCAAAATCTTCATTTGATTTTCCATTACAACTCTTACAAGACTACAAGTGGAATGCCTGATCTACCCAGTTACAATAAATTAAATATATAAAATGGGCGTTTACAACATGTGAAAATTTATACAACTAAATGAGTCTTCCTTTGACGGAGATTCTTCGCTTATCTAAACTCGATATGTACATGACTACTGCTCAGAAGCAAAAGCACAATATCTTTCTGCCATTTACATACTTCTCGTGGTGTTGTTAAGATGTAGTACAAGGACAAAACTTCTCATAATCTGCTCCTAACTTGATGGTGTGCACTCAATAATACATGATCAGAGATGTGTACAACTCTAATGGCATGTTACCTTGAACACAAGAAGTCAGACCTTCGAAAATTGACTATGGAGATGTAAAGCCTCAAGAATACTGTCAACCCATCTGTTAAACACATTTATGTGCAAAACAGTAAATAACTCTGAATATCAGATAACAGTACACTGTCATAAGTAGAGTTTCGGTATGGTATGAGAGATGAATTAGTACCCATGAAGACCAGGACTTGATGGATAATATACACTTCTCAAGCCCAACTTTCTGGCAGCTGAAGCAGTTGTCTCACCGATGCATGCAACTGATCCACCCCAATTTTCTGGTTCAGGTAGAAGATTGACCCAAGCACTGTAGCAGGGTAAGATTAAGATTTAGAATGCCAAATCTGAACTAAAGAATATACGTTTTATGTGTAAACTGAAATGAAATTTTGTACAACATAAAAACCATATCAAGAAAATTTAGCATCAGATCATGGAACAGAGTCAATACCGAATTGCTGAAGGTGATGCAACTGCAACTACAGAAGCAGAGAGTGCTTGCTGGAGAATCATTTGATCAACATGTTGGACAGGCTCCTAACATACAAGGTAAAATCAGAACAACAATTAAACCGACACAAGTGCTTTGGTAGGGTAAATTTCACAATTCATTAATTTTTATATATATTTTTAATTCTGAAGGGCAAATATCACGGACATAATAGCACACTGTCTCAGTTGAGACTTGAACCCACAACCCTCTTGGTTGATGATCCACTCACATACCGCTAGGCCAAAGGCCCTATAAGATAGTAACGTACACCATCATGTGTGCAATGATTATGTAAACAGAGTTGGTAAACAATCGATAATGGACAAACAACAACATCATATTGAATTGATTAAAAATAACAAAGACTACAAGACTATATATAACCTTGGCTTAGCTTGGAAACTAAGGTAGGTTAAAATAACTTAATGCTAATGGGTTTGACCCTAATACGACTTAAATAACCTAAAATTAATACTACTGTAAATCTAAGTGTACATTTGGGGGTGGCCACGGAGGTTCGGTAGTACCTACGGCTGTCGGCCGGACTCCGTGCATAGGTCTACGAAGGGAAGTATCCCTTGGATAGTCGGCTTGCAATGTCATCGGAAACCCAGGTAAACCAAAAAAAAAACCACTCCCCACAAGCTTTACAAATATACCTGCGCCGACTCCGGGCTATCTAAAAGGGTAGTTGCCCTTGGATTAGTCGGCTTGCAATGTCGAGTCGGAAACCCAGGTAACCAAAAAATAAACACTCCCCTCAAGCTGTTACAAATATAATAACCCAAAACCCAACTCCCCTGAACAATAATCTTCCTCGTATCGACAATCCAAATCTTGAACAAACGCAAAGTTAATCGATCTCACTTGGGATCAAACTAACAGATCTCACATGGGATCTAATCAAAACAAGATTACGAAGCAACCCAAACAGTACTCAAATCAAAATACGAAGCAACCTAAACAAAACATGCCTGAGTAGATCTCCCTTAAGATCTCATCAAAATACGAAGCAACCTAAATAAAACACGTCTCATGGGATCTAATAAAAAAACAAATCAACCAAAATAAAACAGGTCTCAACTAATCAAAACTCAGTTTGAGTAACCAAAAAATCGAAAACGGAGGCAACCTGCAACAAAAGATGTCGGAACACGTCACAAGTACCCAAAAGCTAATCAAAATCAAATGGTCTCACTCGGACGAAACTCAAAATCGTCAATAACCAAAAGCTAAATTAGCCACCAAATTGTAATTAAGATGCCTCTTATTTCTCCTCGACATAATACCGGAAGAACTCAATTAAATAAAATACGAACCACAAAATTAGACTTCTCATCAAACCAACCACAGGTAAACAAATAACCAGACTTTAACTTAGTTAAACAAAACCAAACTACCTACTACTGATTAATAGAAAACCAACACGTAGTAATAAATCATAACCTAAACTGATCATTCCCAAATTCATAACCAGAATGTTCATAACCGGATCTGAATACAAATCGATCTCACGTAGACCAAAATCAAAATCCTCAAAACAAACCAAAACCCGAATTCAGTTGAGAACCAAACTCAAATTTAATAACTAATAACCAAAATTAAAATCTTCGGTCAGGACTAACTACTAATAACCCTCCTCACAAAATCAGAATCTGTAATCAGCACCAAAAAATAACAAAATCGAAAAACTAAAATTTCACAGATCCAACTAAATCTGACTGGGGATCTGATTGGAATCTCGCCAATTACAAATATGGAAATTTTGGTCGGCAAAAAGCAACGGTAACACTATTCACGAGCCGGCACGTCTGAAACGGCAGCTGAGCTACAGCGGCGCGGGATAGTTTGACGAGAACGAGGCTTTTAGGGTTTACTAACCGGAAGAAGCTAGGCTCGATTTGTGGGAGGTGATATATACTAAGCACTCTCTGGGTGCTCTCCTAAACGGCTGATGATGTACTCACCGACTAAACCTAATTTTATGATTTTGAATTGGTGAATTACCTAGCTTACCATGTAAACAGCATTGGTAAACAATTGGTAATGGACAAATGACTACCTCGTATTGAATTGATTAAAAATAACAAAGATTACAAGACTATTGAAACTAAGCCAGGTTAATACTAATGGGCTTGGCCCTAATACGACTTAAGTAACCTTATATTAATACTAGTATAATTCTAATAGATTATATGCAGATAGTTGTAGTCGCTAAAACTCTCAACTATATAATAAGTGAGAAAACATGAATCTTTTAGATGTTAGAAGGTGACAAAGTTCAACATGATATTGGAAGCTATCATTTCACGAAACATCACCATTCTGGAGTCAGAGAGTGTAATTGTTAAAAGATATTTCCGAAATTTACAAACTTAGGTAACCCAAAAGATTACACTATAAAGCACTCCAAAAAATAGGCTGCATATGTCCATATTCTCATTCTTATTATATATATCAAGCCAATATTCATCTTCATTTGATAGTGGTAGCATAAACCCTACTCTGTTACTTAATAGTCGTCTACATAATATTTGCTGATGTATAGAAACCAATTCCTTGATATTAATGTGAATGACATCAGGGCCGTCCCGTGGATTTTGGGTGCCCTGTGCCATGACCGTAAAAGAGGCCTCTTGAGAACATTTTTTTTTTGTTTGTCTAGACCATTTATACATGTAGTTTTTGTCTTGAAAACCAACTTAATATGTACATAGGTGTATCTAAAAAGTTATTAGAAATTAAGTTTTTTTTATCAAAAGTAAAATATGGGACAAATGAACAGACAAATAAATGAGTCCCACATCGCTGCCATTATAAGACTTGATGCCTTTTTGCACTAATAAATTCTAGAATGGCTATGTTGGTAAGTTTTAATGGGCCTTTACTAAACTATACACTTAACATATGTAAAGGATTACAAAAATTGAGGCCCCATAAAATATTGGGCCCTGTGCAGTTGGGCAGCCTGCACAGGGAGATATCCGGCCCTGAATGACATGGCCTCCCAACTCTAAATTGAGAGCTTTGATAAACCAACATTGTCTAAACCGACAGGCCTTTGGTTTAACATGTGAATGTGAGTGCTCCCAACCAAATGGTTGAGGGTTCAAGTCCCAACTGGGACAAGTGTGTGGTCTATATATAGTGTAGCGGGTGTCTGATATGCCATTATAAAAAAACCAAAATTCTCAAAACTAAGATACATACCGTTGTGTATGTATTCAGTCTTGTGATGTAAAATCCACGCTTAGAAAGGCCTTCCTCTGAAATACAGAACCCATGGTCCGGAGTTAGTATAACTTTGAAGAAGAGCTAGCTGAAGTCCATATTGGCAAGAATAGCAACAGAAAATAACACAATCAGCACGTTATTACAATAACGATAAGGTAATTTCTATTAACATATATTTTTATATTAATATCATTTTGTACCGCATAAATTATAATAATGCTGTGTACTGCATTACAATGCGTTTAACTTACGAAGATAAAATCCCATGGAAGAAAATGGCAAAGTGAAATCTTGTAATAGACCTACTAGAGAGTGCGGGAATAACAAGTTAAAAAAAGCCAGCATACTAACCTATATCATGAGTAGCTTTTGCAGAGGCAGGATACAAAACAGTGGATTTTTCATTCCCATGCTTTGGCAGCTCTGAAGCAAGAACCTTGCCAGTTGCTGCAAAAGAAGTTCGGATACATCTTTTAGCCAACAAGCATACTGGATAATAAGTATTTTACTACTATACAGTAAATTGAAGAAAAATATAACTACCTTTTGATGGAATAAATGCAACTTCAATAAATTGCTTAGACGAAGGTGTAATTTCATGAAATATATTTGCTGTACCAGTCCCAACCACAGCTACCTTGACACTCGGAGTTTCAGCAGCTCTGAAATGGAAGTTAAATAGAAATTTACTGGTCAACTTTCTAGAAGTTTTCCAAAAATATACCTTTTTCTTTTCATCAAGTGGTGGGTAAGAACACGTTCACTGGATCCAATATATAAAAAGAACTAACTTATTTCTTTCTCAGGTAATGCATGCCATGTGCAATGAAGACCAAATAAGACCTTATGCACACACCGACACACACACACACACACGCACACATATAATAACCTGGCCTTGAGAAATCGACCACTACCCTTAGCGGTCATTTTTCAAACAACTGTCCCTACAAGAACATTTCTTCACAAGTTCCTATCCACTCGTATTACATGTCTCCCATCCAACAGTATTCAACTTTCACCAAAAGTCGCTACTAGTCTACTAAGTACGACAACATCCAACACACATACAACAAAGAACACTTGCCTCGTACAATTATTTACAACTGAAGATTACAAGCTGAAATAGAGTGAAAAAAAACAAGAATACACACTGCGAGTAACATTCATTAAGTGGTGAATCTTTTAATTAGAGAGCCAGTTTTATGTACATCCAGGCATCCAGCACATGAAAATACACCAAATAGAAGAAATAAATAGATTTATAGGTAGGCGCGATTTCTATACTTACTTCCAAGCTTGAAGAAAAACTAGAGCTGCCTCAGGTGAAGTTATAATGATCCAATCAAAACTAGTTGCTGCTACCAAAAGATCATAGAAAGAAAAGAAATAAACACCATGGAAATAGACAGTTGAGGGTTATATCAATAAAAAAATCTCAATGATGTTAACGGAAACATGTTTCAAACAAAACTAAACATCATCTAATCAAACTTATATTACCCTAGGAGAGATGTTTTATGAACAAATTTGTAGCAAAATTACAGACAATTGAGAAAATCCGATCTACTTTCTTTTAATAAAATCTTCAAGGGAACGTGTATTTTTATCTAAACTAGTTAGCGAATATTAATCTTGAAAAAAGAACAAGCAACTGCAGCAACAACTTAAATTAAGGAGTTTGAGCTTACTGCTCAATAGGGACACAAGTTTGTCCTGATCAGGCAAATGTCTATGCTGAATTAGAGGAAGCTCCAAGCTCTCGATCCCATGTTTTCCCTACCAAACAAAAATATATATATATATATATACAACCTCAAAAACTTTGATGATTTGAAACAATAACTTCTAGATTCTAACTGGCTTTTTCCTACCTTATTTATGCATATTGTACACTCGCTTAGTCCTATTTGTATTAAAAGTTTGGAAGTTTGTGGGTACCACTAGTTCAAAGTTTATATGTCGGCGAAGAGCAAATATTCAAAACCATCAGTTCAAAAGAACACATAGAACAAATATGCTTACATCAATTATTGACAATCTCCGTGGACACCCTACAATTCTAAATATCAAAATATATCTTCATACAGAAGAATGGAAACATATCGAAGTAGCACTACAGAGGGCATTGACTACTGCATGATGACTCGATTGCCTTAATTTTAAGGGAGATTGTTTATATGCATTAACAAAAAAAAAAAATTGACAATTTCACCCTCACATCAAATGAGGTAAATAGATGAGGTTTTCCTTGTTCAGAACCCAGGGAGGGCGAGCCTTTGACTAAGATGTGTACCTAGTGGAGTGTGAACCCTTGACCTCTTGTGAGGAAGTCAAGTGCTTTACCACTAGGCCATGGTGATGGTTTCACCCTCATATCAAATAGACAACAAAAATGAACCGTTATACTTAAAGGGTAAAATTTAAAACTTTCAAACGAAAACTATTAGTCAGAGTACAAATCACTTAGGTTATGTACAAATCACCTTTTCATTTTTATATTAAATTTATGTACAAAAGTAGTAACCATTATATAGATTTAATATTATCGTCTACACTTAAGTGACTTATGACTCATGCAGCATCCCATGTTCTCCTTTTATTTATCCAATAACTATGTTCAGTACTCCAGTCGTTATTCCTCAAGCACCATTTCTATATTTAAGTGTAATAACCTAAGTGACCTCTCGCTATTCAAAAAGGCAAATTACCAATAAATTACCTTATACTTTATCTGCATCCATTACCTAAAAAAGTAAACTTACATTGTAAAGTATCATTTTGACAGAATTCTAGGTTGAATGGTCGGTGATAACTTTTTTATAAAAAATTTAAACATTTTTCTACTAAACTAAACATTAGACGCTATTTGCGCATAATTACTCCGTAGATAAGTAATTCAAACTTTCTACATTTAAATAAAGGAGAATAACAATAAATTTCATAGATCGCTAACATAGGCTATGTGATTTGGTAAAATTAGTTGTAGTAGTTATTTGGCAAACTTTTTTTTTTTTTTTGCCAAGCAAGCATCACATTATAAAGGGTTAATACACACTCACGTTACTTAACTTTGCATTTTTGTTCACTTAAGGTTCCTCAACTATTTTTTTATTCACATAGGTTACTGAACTTATAGAACACGACATTTACGTTATTTTAGCTGATAAAAAAATATGTGTTCCTGAAATTATTGAAGAGTGATCTGAATGTGATTTATTATAATTTGAGTGACCTAAGTGAAGAAAAAAGTAGTTAATTGAACAAAAAACGCAAATTTGAGTAACTAACCCGCGGATCTAGTGAGAAGAATAATTTCTAGCCACGCATGTTGGAAAATTTGTTTGATCCTAACTTCTTGTTATATAGTTGGATAGATTTAGAAAGGGCTAATGAGTTAAAAAGTCATCTAACTTCACGCTTTTTGTCTTTATCTTTTTCTTTTCCTATTATGTCATCAAGCTTTCAAAAGTCGATCATCGTGTGTATTTTGCGACTATTCTGCCATGTAAAATGACCATTTTACCCTTTAAAATTTGAAAAAGGTAAGGGTAAAATGGTCGTAAAATACACAATGACTTTTGAAAGTTTGATGACATAATAGGAAAAGAAAAAGATGGCTACACACAAAAACAAAAAGTGTAAGTTAAATGAATTTTTAAGTCATTAGCCCATTTAGAAATGATAATCGCTACATGTTAATGAATGATAAGAAATAAATAAAAAAGTGTAAATAAATTAGAATAAAAAGGATGATGATTACGAGAGCAGTGATGAGCTTATTGTTTTTGCCACGTTCTCTGGTAACAACAACACGGTGATTCGATGAGGAAGAGCAAGCTCGGAGTTGTAACCGGTGGTGGTTGTGCAACGGAGGAGAGAGAGTGGTAGTTGTTGATGTGAGAGAGACAAGTGATAATATTTTCATTTTGTGTTGGCGAATAGGGGGCTGGCCTGGCTATGTGGTGGAGTAGGAGTAGGAGGATAACGTGTTGCTTCGTCAACGATTTCTTTATTTTTACTCCCAACCCTTTTGGACCTTCATCTATTCTGTTTTAAAACCTTTCCACATTATACTTCCATCTTGTTTTTTTTATGGATCCAATTCACCACAAGATGTAACTAGTAACTAGGGTGTTCACGGGGTGGTTCGATTCGATTCAGTTAGTAAAAAAAATAAATTGTTTCTCGCGGGGCTGGTAGTTCATTTCACTACCCGAAACTAAACCGCACTAAACGGGTAACCAGACACGAGGGTAATCAAAATAAGCGGTTAATCACGGTTCGGGTCACGGTTAACTGTCGCTAGAAATTAGTCGAGTTGAGCCAAGTTAAAAAGATTACCATTCACATCATAAATTCACTTATACTAAAGTTCAATGGCATTACAAAAATTTAAAGTCTTAGTGAAATCATCTCTTCACAACAATTATATCGAAAACCTATCACATAATAATTCAACTGAATATATCAATTCACCTTTTGTGGTTTACGATCATGTTAATAAGATATTACACCATTTATGTTTGTAGATGTTTAAAGGTAATTGGAACAATAAATTCGGCAGGCGGCAACCATTTACCAGTACTCTTTTCTGGCGAAAGACCAACGAAAAAACAACTACAATAACACTCACCATATATACCCTAACGATAAGTGGAAAATAGATGGGAGGCATGCAAAGATTGTGAAGGGTCTGGAAGTAAGAGATCAGAAAGAAGTGGGAGGGAGAAGAAGTAAGACTTTCAATTTTTTTAATATGTTTAAGAGTAAGGGCATGGTACAAAGAGTTAGGGATGAAGAAATGGAAATCAATTCATTTCTTATGTTTGTTACCTCAAAAAAATAAAAAAGTGGAGAGTTGTAACTCCTTAGAATTGGTTCTTTTGTATTTTGATTTCCCATCCATTTGCTAATGAAATGAACTCTCTACCTATATTTTCTTCGTGTTTTTTCAATTGTAGATTAGATTTATAAAAAAGAACAAAAATATAAATAGGTGAATCACGTGCATCTCACACATATCTCACACTCCTCTCAAAAATTGAAATGGTGAAACCTAGCCTATTTGGGGGTTTTCTTGATCTTCTATTTTGCTTCTTCTCCACTGTCGATCTTTTGGCTCCTTCTACAGCAACCCTCCCACGCCTTCTTTTTGCTAATAAAAGTGAGTAAATCTTTTTCTTTGACTACTGGATGCTCAATTTTATTTTTTGTCATATGATACAAACATAATTAATTGTAGTCTTTCAATCTTTGACTTTTTTATTATTTGCAAACAGCTTATTATATATAACAACAAATTAAAGATTATTTTGACTTTTTGTAAACTATGCATTTGATCTCGATTTGTGAGGCTTCAATAAACAACAGACCCTTTTGTTACATGTTGGAACAGAGGCTTATTTTGACATCTTATAATTTATTGTTAATGTAATTTTGGTACATGTTTGTTATGAATTTTGTTTTACTAGTTTTAATTGCGTGTGCACTTAATTGTATGTTGTACATGGCAAGATCATCATTGGCGCAACAAAGAAAACGAAGAATGATGGCTGCTATGACAGCCGCAACATAAACCTTCAACATACTTTCAGCTATGATTCGTTGGTTTAGGTTGAGTTGTTTGATTATTAATCATATGCTCGAGTCTAACACACTTCATAAAAAGTATAGAATGAACTTTGGTAATAGACATGCCAATATGTACAGAAATGCCAATATGTACGGAATGAACTTTGGTAATAGAATAACTTTATACGTACAGAAATGACTCAAGACCCCCTTGATAATGAAGTGGTAGTTGATCACACACGAGATGGAAACGAGCATGATGATGTTATTAACACGGTTGAGATATCAAATGAATGGAGCGATCAAAGAGATAATCTTGCCAATGCCATGTTTAACGAGTTTAATATATGATGTAACAGTTGATCTAGTTCTAGTGATTAGTTTCAAGTTTATATTTTGTTTTGGATAACATGTGCTTTTTGTGTACTTGTGATGCTACATGTGTAATTAGTTTTGGATGATAACATTTGAAGTTTAGCAATATATATCATCCTTTTCATTTCTATTTTATTTGTTAGTAAACAAAACAATTGATTTTCTGACCGATTTTTAGGTCAATTCCTAATTGCTACCAAATAGTGGAATTATTATTTAAATTCCCTG
The DNA here is from genome assembly GCA_026074375.1 of Tanacetum coccineum. Taxonomy (NCBI): domain Eukaryota; kingdom Viridiplantae; phylum Streptophyta; class Magnoliopsida; order Asterales; family Asteraceae; genus Tanacetum; species Tanacetum coccineum. Next base: position 52,668 of record BQNB010018341.1, read on the forward strand.
ACAATTCATTTCCATGAATTTTATATCTGGGCTTCATTCCATGTTCCTGAATTTCATCGTACCAAACATGCCCTAATGGAGTTCATAAATTATATTAAACTAGCATGGTACCCGTCTAAAGCAACGGTTTCGAGACACTAAAAATGAAACAAACTAAAAATTCATAAAAATATATGAAAATGAATGTTGAATTAAAGAGCACAAAATTTTAGAAAATATGATGAAATTAAAGCATAAAAAATAAATAGATAAAAAGATATTTTAATTTAAAAATAAATGTGGTTTTTTAATTAAGAAGTGACACATGTCACTGAGAAATGTAAAATTACACATATCTGTTAACACCAAAAATGACCCTAAATGACCCAAAACATACTAAAAATGACAAAAATATACTTGTTTTTGTGTTTTGTGTGTGCAGGTTCGGATATATCAAAAATCACGAGAAAACCGCCAAAAACGGATAAACACGGACACGAGAAACGAAAGAGCACAAGAGAAGCCAAAGATTCAAAGCCGAAGCCAAGAAAAGTCAAACCCTGGTCAACAAAAGTCAACCATCAAAAGACAAAAACCCAAAATTACCATTTTAGTCCCTCAAGATTTCTAAAAGTTACACAAATAGCCTTTGAAGTCTTAATGGGCCTTAAACCCTAAAAACTTTACCCGGATTCAAAATCTTAGCCCTAAAGCCCAAAACCCTAGCCCAATACCCTTTTTATAAAACCACAAGGACCATTTCTGTCAATTCTATAACTTATTTTACACTGCACCTTCACTAAACCAACCATAGGGACTGAATTTGCAATTTCTGCAAAGTTTAAAACTGTTTTTCCCCTTTTTAGTTAAAAAACTTGGCGCCAAGAAAGGATTACTATTCATCGTCCTTTCCAACTTTCACCATGGGTAAAACGATAGGGCAAATGACAATTAAGGGGTACAAACGACAATTGAAGGCCCCTAATTCAATGTCATGGGTCAAAATTAGTCAAGCTCAAGGCTCTAATTAGCTCACTCAATCAAGAATGCCCGTGGAAGAGGGAAAGCAACAGAAAATGGAAATTTACATAGGAATTACTCTCAGAAGTAACACATGCTGTCACATCACGGATTGCCACGCTGGCAATCCGTGTGTGCACAAACTTGATCCAACGGCCAAAATTAAAGCTCCAATGATTGGGAAAATGTATGGCTATGATTAGAAGGGGCTTGGGCAGCAAGGCAAGGCCTTAGAAGGTTCATTAGAGACTTATAAAAAGCCCTCACCTCTCACACACACACATGATCATCATATTTTTCCTGTTTTAAAGTAGTAGTAGAACTAAGCTAGATTTTGTTAAATGTAATTTTCATTTTAAAAGTAATTGTAATTTCTTTTATTCAAGCTTTGTAATCTTTTTGAAAGTTAATGAAATCATCAGTTTAGTTTTAATCATAAAGTAATTTACCTCATAGCTTTCATAAGCTCAAATGTTAAGCTACTGTTTTGATAAGCTAATTACAAGCTCTTATTAGTCTCTAAGCTAATAATTGAGCTTAAGTTTGATCTTAATATACCTAAACCTTAAAAACAGCTTAAAACTTTAACCACTTTGGACTTATAAGCTTTGGAAGAGAAGCCTATCATAGAAGGGCTTCTATGACTATATAGGCTTATCCATAAGGAAAAGCTAGAGCTAGTAGATAAGCTCAATTGAGCCTTTAAGCTTCTGTTTGGCTGAAGCTACTTGTAAGTCTTTCTTTTACTTTCTTTGTCTTTAATTTCTAGTTTAGAATTGCTTAAAAATTGCTTATTAGTATAGATCTGCTTATTTGCTTATTCTAGTAGCTATTTTGTGCTTATTTCTCTATAATTGTGCTTATTAGTTGAAATGCTTCATCTGTTTTTAGCTTAAATAGCTTAGATCTTAAATTTTCATTTACTTGTCTTAAAAACCATATAAAAAACCAAAAATATAGCTTAAATTATTTAGCTTATTGTTTATAGCTTATTGAAAACTTAGGATTGCTTATTTAGCTTGTATTTAGCTGTTTAATATCTGGTTTCTAAAAAGTGTTCACTAGTTTTCAAATTCATTAGCTAAATCAATTCTGTCAAAAAGTTAAGGGGGTGTTTGGGTTAGTGCTAATTGACCATCAAAAGTCAAAGGAACTTAGTGATTTCTCAATTGGTTGTATGAATATTAATATGATTAAGTTTTTGGATAAATCTGTCCATGTAAGTTTAGAGTGCTTTATGATGATTTTGTGGCTTTTGAATCTGTCTCAGCACCAGGGGATTTGTACCTTTGATTTCACTTGTGAAAATTTGAACCAAGCCATCCAAGGCTTGGTTCTTGCTTGATTAGATTTTAGACACACTCAAAGAGTGTGTCTAATGTAGGATTAACCACTTGAACACCTTGCAGTTTTGAGGTTAACCAAACACAGTCAATTTCACAGCAGTATTAACAATAGTTAATACTGCCTGACTTATTTAATCTAAATTTTATGTAGTTAAATAAGTTTTAGCTTATAAAACTAAGTAGATTTATATATTAGATATAGGACAATTTAGGTTAAGACTTATTTTTAGAATTCCAGCTTATTTACTAAGGTATTTTAGCTTTTAAAGTTCATTAAAAACTCAAAAAGACCAAAAACAGTAGTGTCTAGATTTTAGCTTGTTAGTTTAGAAATTTTAGCTATATAACTATTCGATTTTTATAATTTGGTTTTCCAATGCTTATATGTAGGTAGCTTAGTTTTTAAAAGCTTAGGTTATCTTATAGCTTATTTAACTTTTTAGCTTATTAGATTTTTAAACCTTTTGAACTAGTGCCTGAGTTTGCTTATTTCTTCTTCAATTTCAGCTAGCTTAAAGAATTAGTGGTTAAGTGAGTTATGTTTAGAAATCAGCTTCTAGACAACTTAAGCTTTTAGGAATAGCTTTTGCTTTCAAAATTAAGCTTATATTGAAGCTAGTGCAAGCTTTTAAGTGAAAATCAGCAAAAACAAACTCAAACCTCTTCTTTCTGATGTCAGCTTATTAATAAGTTGTTTCAGATCTAATTTGTCAATTTCTGACAAAAAGTGTAGTTTTAAAGTTGTTTAAAATCAAGTTTTTAAATAGTTGGATATTTAGTTTTTGTTAAAAGTAAAAAATAAAAAAAATTGGCAAAATGGGGGTTTGCCAAACTTGAACCCACGACCTCCCTCTCACAACACACACGACTTAACACTTGTGCTTCAATAGCTCATCCGTGAGCTATTGTACACTTTAATACTTTATCCTTTCTTTGGGCCTTAGACTAATAAGCAATTCGTAGATTCCCATCTATTTTATTGCTTCGTGTTTAGCTTTTTTGTAGTTATAATTTTTCTTAAGTTCCTGTTAGCATTTAGGATTTTTCTTGAATTTTTGAGAATTTTTCATTAAGTAGATTAATTTTTATCATTTTTCTTAAGTTTTAAAAAATCATAAAAATTAGAAATAATTTTCAGAAAAATACAAAAAATAGTTTTTAGCATTAGAATAAATACTTTTAGGTTTACATTCAGTAAAATCATTTTTACACCTTTTAGATTTTAATTTTAATTTTTGAGCTTTTAATTTTAAGTTTAAAAATAAGATTTTAATTTTAAAAATAGTTAAAAATAGTTTTTTGAGTTTTTATGTTATTATAGACTTTTCTAAGTTTAAAAAAATCATTTTTCTAATTTTTTAGGACTTAATTTGCTATTTTTTAGGATTTAATTAGATTTAATTAGTTTTTAATTCATAATAAATTCAAAAATAACCAAAAAATTATTTTTCTTTTTCTAAAAATTTTCTTTTGTCTTATTTTAGGTTTATAAATTTAGTTTGCATTTTTGAGGTTTGATATTTGGTCTTATTTGCTTTTTAGTCACATTTTATTTGTTCCCGTTATTTGATTTAGGTGTTTAATTATTTTTGTGTGCTTATTTTAATTGTTGCTTTATTTAGTAGTTATAGATAATCAAAAATATCTTTTCTCTCATTCAAATCATAATCCGAGCTAAAACGTGGTTTCAATTTCACAAGTCGTTGGGGAAACGACCCGGGTGATCATTCTTCCCGGTTAAATATACGTATTATATATTATATATATCTTTTAGAGTGAGCTTTTCTTAAGGGAGACTTTAGGAAAGTTCTTAATTGCTCTTTTGGAAATATTATCATATATTTTATAGTGTATAAAAATCAACATCAGTTTTTGGCGCCGCTGCCGGGGACTTGTGTTAAAGATTCCGTTGTTTACGTTTGTTGATTTAGGTTTGAAGATCCTTTCGTCCTCAAAAGTTTCATTTTTGTTAAATATTTCAAAAATCCAAAAAATTAAAAAATATAAAAAGTAAAAAATATTTTCTTTTTCTTTTTAGTATAGTTATCATATATAAAAAAAATAAAAAAAATAAAAAATGTAAAAAATTGTCCTTAAAAAATAAAATAAAATACACTAAGTTGGTAAACGAACACCAACATATAATACCTTCAATTGAGGTATTATCATAAATAAGTTCCGATGAACTTGAAAAGTTCCCAAATCGAACCAAAGATTCAAAAACTTGCCATTTGTGTCACTTACGAAATACGATTCACCTTAAGAAGAAATTTTTAAGAGCTACCGTGAAGTAAGTTGATTATTTGGTTTTAAGTTGTCTTCCGTGTATCCGTTTAAAATAGATTGTTAAAAAAAAATCCAAAAATCCAAAAAAAAAATTTGTTTACTTTTTAATTTCTTTATTTTTAGTGCATGCGCACTCGTTCTCAAACTCGTAATTGAAATCATCGACAACAACAAATAACAAACGTGATTGATTAGAGACCAGTTTCCAATGGCCGACAATCGTACCATGGCTCAGTTGCTACAAGCTCCCATCGAGAGATACGAAGATGCAATTGTTGTACCAACGATAAATGCAAACAATTTTGAGCTTAAACAAACTTTGATTAATCTTGTGCAAAGTAATCAATTTACGGGTAAACAAGACCCTCATAATCATCTCCGATTTTCACAAAGTCACTTCTACGTTTAGACATCCGGAAGTTCCAAATACAACGATTAAGCTTTTGCTTTTTCCTTTCTCTCTCGAAGGTGAGCCCGTACTTGCTAGAAAGGAACCAACACGATCGATTCTAACGTAGATATCTTGTCTCGAAATTCATAAACATAATCAATCCTTTCCACCTTCAAAAACAACTTACCTTCGAAATGAAATCACCACTTTCTACCAAAAAACCGAATGAAACTTTCAACGAAGCATGGGAACGTTTCAAAGGACTTCTTCGTCAATGTCCTCATCATGGTTTCTCGGAATTACATCAACTTGATACGTTCTACATTCTTGGAAATACCGAATGATCAAGATGCTTAGATTCCACGCCGCTGGTGGAAATTTTCTAGATAAGAACCTCTTGATGGTTTAGCCATTATTGAGAGTAAATCCAAGGTTCGTTATTCAAGAAGTCGTGCAATTGAACCAAGAGTGAGTACGAATGCTCCACATTCTACTTCTCCACCTTCTACATTCTTTGAATTCCAACAACTAGCCGTTTTTTACCTCTTGAAGACAAAATAGAATATTCTAATGAGCCGATAAGAAAAAGAAAGATAGTGAAAAAAAAAGTTACGCGACTCCTGCTACCGTCAAAGCAGTCGAGGAAGTTTGTGTTACATGTGGTTCAAACCATAATTTCAACAATTGTCCGTTAACAAGGAATGAATTTCCTGTTTTTCATGATAACATTCATCAATTCCAACAAACCGCCGCCGTTGGCAACTTTGTTCAAAGGAATCCTCCTAATTTGGCAAATCAAATGAGACCACCCGGTTTTAATCAACCAAATGTTCAAAACAACCAAGGAAACCAAAGCCGATATCAAGGAAACAATTTCAATTCGAATCAAAACCGTGGAGGCAATTTCAACCAAAACCGTTAAAACAATCAAGATCGTTGTATCAAGCCCCACCATACCATCCCACAAATCACCTTTGGTTAATCAAGCTTTACCTCCCATTTCACAAATTCAAGGTGTTTCTAAAACGGATTTTGAAAGTTATGCTAAGGCTAATGATGCGAACATGAATAATTTGCAAATGAAGTTGGATAATTTTCAAAGAAACCAAAATGATTTTCAAAGAGTTTACAATGATTCTCAAAAGAAGCAAGATGATTTTCAAAACATGATGCTAAGTTTTATGTAAAACTATCATACCAACCAAGCTTCAAGTTTAAGTTCGTTACCAAGCAATACCATTCCAAACCCTAGGAACGAAGCCAAGGCCATTACCACATAAAGTGGTACCTCATATGATGGACCTCCAATTTTACCGCTGGTGATGGAAAAGGAAACCGAGGTGACAAATGATACGGAGCTACCTAGCACCGAAGACATCCAACCTCTTTTGGTCCAAGATCAAAACCAAGACAAAGAACCAATCAATGAGCCTCTCGTTACTCAAAAGACTAAGACTAGTTTGCCTTACCCTTCAAGACTTGCAAAAGAGAAACTTCGTAAAAAGGATGATATCCTAGCTTCCAAGTTTATGGAAATTTTCCATAATCTTCACTTTGAGCTAAGTTTCACGGACGCTCTTATTCATATGCCAAAGTTTGCTCCGATGTTCAAAAAGATGCTTAATAACTAATACAAGATTTAATCGAGGTTACCAAAGACACATTGAATAAAATTGTAGCGCGGTTGTCCCTCAAAAAGCTCCAGAAAAAGCTAGGTGACCCGTCGTTTTCCTTATCCCATGAGATTTATTCGATTTTGAAATTGCTTAGCCCAAGCCGATTTAGGTGCTAGCATAATCTCAGCCTCTTTCCCTTTGGAAAAAGCTTGGACTCCCAGGCCTAAAGAAACTAAAAAGGTGTTAGAATATAGCTGACCGAACAATTTCTAACCAACCTGTGTAGCCGCGAATGTTTTAGTCAGGTAGGAAAGTTTTCTACTTTCCGCCGATTTTATGTATGTTCTTGATTCATATCCATCCTCGGATGTACCGTTAATAACTCAGGAGACCCATTCTTAGGACGGATCATGCTTTTATGATGTGAAAGAAAGGAGAATAACGCTTAGAAATGAATGATCAATCTTTAACCCCTTAAATGTGGTGATACGGTCCTCTAATTTGTACAACAATCTTTAATTCGTTGAAGAAAGTTGATCTTATTGATGTTACGTGTGAAGAATACTCACAAGAAGTTTTAGGATTTTCCGACGAAATTGCATATGGAAATCCTTCTCCCAGATACGATGCGATTGTTTCAAATTCTTCTCCAACTCTCACTCCTTTCGGGGATAGTAATTTTCTACTTTTGGAAGAAGCTGATACTTTTCTTACTCTAGCCGACGATCCAACTTCACCAGAAGTTGATGAAGCTTATTATGACCCAGAGGGGGACATTCTCCTTCTTGAATCTCTTCTCAATAGTGATCCTTAGCCATCACTGAATCAAGGAAATTACTTATCCGAAATCAGGAAAGAGCTTAAAGTTTGTAAATCCGCCGAATCTTTAATCAATGAGCCTCCTGAAGTTGAACTTAAGGACTTACCTCCTCATCTCGAATACGCATTTCTAGCAGATAACAACAAGTTGCCTGTCATAATTGCCAAAGATTTAAATGATGATGAGAAGACCGCTCTCATAATGGTTCTTAAATCCCGAAAGCAAGCAATTGGTTGGAAGCTCTCTGACATTAAGGGTATTAACCCGGAATTTTGTTCTCATAAAATTCTAATGGAATACGACTATGAACCAGCGGTCCAACATCAGAGAAGGGTTAATCCAAAGATCCATGATGTCATTAAAAAAGAGGTTGAAAAACTTCTTGACGCTGGATTGATCTACCCAATCTCGGATAGTCCTTGGGTGAGCCCAGTACACTGTGTACCAAAGAAATGAGGAATGACCGTAGTAACCAATGATTAAAACGAATTAGTGCCAACAAGACATGTAACAAGATGGAGAGTATGCATAGATTATCGCAAGTTGAACGAAGCTACAAGAAAAGACCATTTTCCTTTGCCGTTCATGGATCAAATGCTTGAGAGACTCGCAGGAAATGAGTACTATTGTTTCCTTGACGGTTTCTCGGGTTATTTCCAAATTCCAATTGATCCAAATGACCAAGAAAAGACCACATTCACCTGCCCATATGGAACGTTTGCTTATCGCCGCAAGCCTTTTGGCTTATGCAATGCACCAGGCACGTTTCATAGGTGTATGATGGCAATCTTCCATGACATGATTGAAAAGACAATGGAAGTCTTCATGGATGATTTCTCGGTTTTTGGAAATTCTTTTTCTACGTGCCTCACCAATCTAGAAAAGATGCTTAAACGGTGTGAGGACACTAACTTAGCTCTAAATTGGGAAAAAAGCCATTTCATGGTAAAAGAAGGTATCGTACTCGGACATAAGATCTCAAAAAAGGAATTAAATGTAACATTCCGTATTTTTAGGTCTTTTACGACGTCATCTATTTTACTAATTATTTATTTTCTTTCTCGTACGCGTTTACTTTATTTTTAATAGTTAAGTTAAATCGCGTAAGTTAAAAATTATCGTTTAGCGTAATCGGACACCAAACAAATAAATGTTTACATCAAGCAAGTGTTAAGTAATTATTTTGAGTATAATTATTAACTTTGTTTATTTTATTTTTATTGGTTACGTAAATTGATTACGTTTCACGATAAATTGCGTTTAGGCACTCCCGGAACCACCAAAACTTTTCTGTGCTTCAACAAATACCCACTTTTATTCCCATTAAATAAAATTAACTCAAATATATTATATATCTCTTACCATAACCGAATTTATGGCTAATTATTCAAAGAAATATCAAATTTGGTCAAGAATGGTCTTTATACATTTTCTACACCATTAAAACCCCCCATACCTTGTTCCCTTTGACCAAGAGTCTTCCCTAAGACCCTCCTCATGTTCCTTGGACTCCTATTGCACCTTTTGACTAGTTAAGCACTTATATAATACTTATATGCATGCAAGTAACACATATATAGCAAAACACTTAGTAAAATTTTCACAAATTCCCTCTCTTTCTCTTCTATATGCCACGGCTCAAACCATCCCCTATAAACAATCCATACAAAATTTTATACAACCTATACACATCTATACACATCCATCCTAAGATTTTCTAAGGTGTTTTCAAGCATTGGATTACTTTTCAGTATAAAACAAGAAAAAGTGAAACTAGGATTTTATCTTGGAAAGCAGGTTTTTCATTGTGCAGAGCTTTGGATCTATCTAAACAAGGGTTTAGATTACTTTTGTTCATCATCATCATACATCATAAGTTCTACTAGAACCCTTATGGTCTTATGTTTTTTTCATTTTTAGCATATGTTGTTTCTATTTTAAGTTAAATCGCCAATTAAGATTTTTTACATGTTAATGAAATTATTACTTGCAATGGTCATTTTTGTAACACTAATATACATGTTGTGTTATACATTTTCATTTAAAACTGATGATAAAATATTTTTAATCATGTTGTTTTTGGTGTAAACATGATCATGGGTTAATTAGGGTTTTTATGGTTTCTTAATATGTTTCAAGTTAAAGAAATACATATGACAAGTTAAGGTTAATTATGGACTTATGTTAATGTTGTATGATTATTAATATAAGAATATAAATAATAAGAAACTTGTCAAACGGATTAATAACGAAAAGTTACGTTAAAAACAAGTATACATAATTAAACGGAGTTTTTAAAATAACATATTATAAAACTTATATAAACAGCTAGTTACACCTCATGACGATTCCAAAATGATAAGAAACTCGAAAAACCGATTTATAACGAAAAAGATACGACGATTTCAAGTTTACGTTAAATATATACTTTTATAAAACTATTTTTATAAAAGTTACTATTCACCACAGAAACTTATACTTTTAAAACATCAATAAATCGATAAAACTTTTAAATACGAAGACGTGCTCGAAAGAATCGCTAAAAACGGAGTTAAAACGAATAAGTTACGACATTTACGAGATTTACGATAACTAAATCTATAAAAATAAATATATAACTGTTATGAACAGTAAAATCACTATTCATCAGAAAAACTCAAATTTTGAAAATGTTATATTTTGATAACTCGTCTTAATACGAAGGCGTGGACGTAAGAAACGAAAGAAACGGACTTAAAACGAGAAAGTTACGCCAGTTTTACTAAAGTATACTTATAAACGTTTTTACTTTATAAATATGATTTCACTAAAACGATTAGATGGTGATGTAGCTATATAGAATTATATGTGGTATTAGTTAATCAAAGTACTATATTACTAGGGAGTTTCATAATGAGGCCTCTTCGGGGTGGCGTATCGACGAGTTGTTGGATTTACGATTTAAAGTGTCCTAGCTCCTCATACGTCACTACATGACCTCTTAATTATGATAGCCCGAACGATAGTATGATGAGCTATACGACCTATAAATAATCAAAGTGTTTAGTACTTATACGACCTATATTGGATTAGGTTGCCTTCGGATTCCTTCGTGACGCATTTTTCTATTGTGAATACTTGTTGATTACCATTCACTCGAGGTGAGTTCATAGCCCCCTTTTTACTACGTGATTGTTTTACAAAATCTACGGGGTGAATTACATTGCTTGTTTTACTATTGGACACAAGTGTTTTTCTAAGTGTTTTCAAAGTGTTTACAAAGTGTATGCTATCCATATTACTGCCTGAATATTATTGCTAAGTTACCTTATTGCCGTGAAGTCCCTATTTATCATGAACCGTTAATTGCTATTGTAGTAAGCGCGAGTGTTGTGGATAGATCTATCGGGACTGACAATCCCCACCTTTCCTTGGGTCACTAGTTTGATCAAGGTGCATTTAACATTGAGAGGTGTTAGGTTGTTGGCAAGCATCCTATATTCTGATTGGGGCACAAATCTAGTTAAGGCTTCGGGGTCATGAGCTTAGTGCAATAATAAACGTTTTGGACTACTGAATGTGTTTCAGAGTCTACTATTACTTCGATCTTGTGGTCCACCCTTTTTACCGATAAACCTATGATTTCACTCAACCTTTGTGTTGACTTTTAGCATGTAATTTCAGGTCCTAGGGTATGAAGATTGGAGGGGAGCCGTGGCAGATATCAATGAAGACGGATTCTGTGTTTTATCTAAAGTCTATGCAACTTTTATTATCTTTAAAAACTTAAGTCATCTTTTGGTATTATGAAGCTGTTGTTTAATTAAATATGTACTTGAAATGTTTATGACTTTTAAAACATATGGGACCTAATGTATAAACTCTGATATTTTGCTATGGCATCGAATGAAATCTTGTCTTAAACGTCCATTTATGGTCGTTTCCTATATCTTGATTGTTGTACTTTGACGTAGCACCCCATTGTTACCATTCCGCTGCTACCTGATTTTGGGGGTATTACACTGCCGTCTATGTAATATTCCGTTAAGGCAACACACAAGTAAGGTAGTATGAAGACTATTACAAGGTCTCTAAGAGTACATTACATGCAATTAAAACACTTAAGAGGGATCAACCATATTAGGGGTAAGGTAGTATGAAGACTGTTACCGATGGTATCCGTTCTACACACTCGCATTTCCTAGACGTCTATGCCAATTTAATATCTTATGACTATTTTTTTAAAGTCTAACGCGCACATCCATTAAAAGAAGCAACATAATAAACATCTACATAATAAGTTTTATGCAATCATAAGTAAATACTAATGGATCTAGACGAACATATTATAAGGAAGTGAGGAACATAAATCAATTAAACAACACATAGACATATTGAATGATAAAAGATAAAGGATCTCACTTGATTAGAACACGAGTTGATGGTAGATACAAGAGGGTTTTGACACCCTAAAAACTGCCTAAGTAGCAGCCAAATTCGTCTCTAAAACAAGGGTTCAGATCCCAAAAGTTACAGTTAAAACCCTAAAACGTATGAGTATATATAGGAAAATAGATCGCGACGGCGTCACAAGTTTTCTGACGCCGTCGCTTCGCCGAATATTCTAGGGTTTCTTTTGAGGCAGTTACGTTCTGACGCCGTCTTGAATTACTCTGACGCCGTCTCTTGTATGTTTTTACGTTGTCGCAAGGGATTACGACGCCGTATCCGGACACTGTACGGAATTCCCTTCAAAAGAGTTGATGTAGAGTCGTAGTCTTGTCCGTTTCTTGTCTAATTGAGCTCAAGTCACGTGTATTTCTTTCAAAAGCCATTCAAGTGCTAAAAACGCAAAAACAAACAATTAAGCACATAATCTGGGCATATTTGCATGATTTAAGGGGTTAAATGACCCCGAAAAAATGTATAAAATGACACCTCATCAATGACGACCTATGTTGATCGTATAATAATACAAATAGTTGTTGAAAGATTAAGCATCAACTATTAAATTTAAGAAATGGCAACCTATGTTGATAGTATAACAATACAAATATTTGTTTAACACTATCATGGCTGACCTGGCAATGTAGCATTGCCACATAACAATGAAGTTCACACCCAAAAGCTGTATAAATGAGAGAATAAACACAATTCAATAAAGTTTACAATAAATGTATTCGTATGCATGAAAGTGAAGAATAAAGAGGATAAATAGTTTGTTTTTCCAAGTCTTAAGACTAAAATGCATAACATGTTTTTATTAAAGATCAGAAACCCTACATGATTAAATAACCCAAAGAACAAAAAAGAAAATGATCCGAAGAACAAAAAAGAAACAACATGTTCAAAACACAAAATAGAAAACCCAATGAAGCTAAGAGATGAAGAATGGAACACAAGATGGATTTTGAATTTCTAATGGGAGTATAAAGGTTCATTCTGATTTTCTGGGAAATGATTATCTGGTGCGATTGGTTATTGATTGAGAAAGGAGGCATCTATTTGCGGAAAAGAGCCGAAGAAAGACTTTGAATTTCAGTACATATTAGTTCTTAAAAAACTATAGACCGCATAAAGCATCAACAACCAAACAACCTAAAATTTTACATAAACTAGTTACAAAATTCTGCACAAAGTTACTTAAAATAGCTAATCCAATCAGCCTATAATTATGCACTGAGCAGCCTCAAAATTCATACATAAGCTCATTGTTAAAATTCTGCAACGAACAATATGGCCTCTTGCACCAAACAACTATAGAATTGTTTCTGTTCAAACAACATCTAAAAGAGTTTTGGTGTCCGAAGAACACTTAAAATAGTTCTCTGTCCAAACTGTTAGACATTGAATAAACCCGTAGGTTATGATTTATTATTAACCACAATATATAAGAGATTACAAGAATAAAACCCTAACGGACCCTAAGCCCACAAAACGGGTTGTGCCTATTTATCATCTAATACTCCCCGCAGTCCGAGCGGCGAAATCGCGAAAGCTAGGACTGGAGTTGTAAACTAAAAAAGAAAAAACATTAACGTAATAAAAGCATAAAAACCTAGGTCGATCCGGTAACAAAAGCGTAGCCCAACGATCCACTTTAGAGTCACTGTAACAAACCAGTACCATCGATCAAAAAAGAAAAACGACAATTCCAAGACTGGTAACAAAAACCTAGCCAACGATCGAACTTAGTCCGACTTGGTAAAACAAAACGTAACCAACGATCGACTTTAGTAGACTGATAACAAAGCAGTAACAACGATCGAGTTTATCAACGAGTAAACAATAAAAAAAACAAATAATAAAACCACTAACTTTAATTTTTATTTTTTATTTATCTTAGCAACATGTGCAATTGAATAAACCCGTATGTTATGATTTATTATTAACCACAAGTAATGGAAACCCTAACAAACCCAAACCCACAAACCGAGGCTGTGCTATTTATCCTCTACTACAAACAGCCCTTTACTATTGTTTAATATACAATTAATTTAACAAACTTAAACAGTCGTTAAAAGTTTAGCAGAGATTTTTTTTCTGGCACCAAAAAAGTCACTAACAGTTGCGTTCTCAAAGGAGTTTGTTTTATGAGGAGAAAAGAAAGGAAATGCTAAGATATATACAAAATCTTGGTGTTCTCAAAGTTTTTATAAATAATAAATCTTTTCGAACTAAAAATCAAAAGCATAAAGCTATAAAGTAAACCGAATAACTAAAAACTAGTCGACTACTCACCACATATAATCCTATATGATTACTAAGCATTTATCATGATAACTAAATTAGTAAACTAATAAATTATAATATTTAAAAACAAAATAAACCCTAACAAATTAGAAATCAATATTAAAAATTTAAAATTAACAAGTAAATTTACCTTTACAAATGGCTAATACCGGTCTTTTCCGATAGATATTAAAACTCAAAAGTAAAAACTATCAGTTTTTATTGTTTTTTATTGTTTGTGGGACACTGGAACATCTCATATTACTCGATATTTATGTAACTTATCATACTAGTAACATTTTCTTTATTGGGTTCTGAATAGGGCCTGTTTGGTGTGTATAAGAACCGGGTATCTAAACTTTTTTGGTGCCCCTCAAATATTTGGTATGGCCCAGATTGCCCTTGTCCATCTCCAGCCCTGTGTGTATAAGTGGTTTCCTTTGAATCAAGTATAACAGAATTTGTTGCACAAGTAAAAGTTACACGTTATTACTATTATATTATCCAATCCGAGAACACCCTTTTAGCTATCATTATGTAATCTAAGGAGAAAATCTATATTAAGATCTTCAAGAACAAGACTCGTTAATGGATTGACAGTCTTATACTTTGCCTTTACGGATCAGATGGGGATAATGTAAAGAACTGGTAATATTGATAAGATTGAAGGTGACTGACCACAAATGACACATTGCCTTTTTGTTATATAAAATCAGCATTGCGACTAACCACAAATGTCTCCATTTTATTAAAGATAACTAAATATTACAAAAAAACTATGTTTAACTGAAAACTTATTCAATTTTTTGGCAAGTATGATACCAACACTGATGACTTTTTTAACGAATTAGTGATGTAAATTAAACGTGTTGTCGCTGAAGGATACTCCATACACAAAAGCAACATCCCATTTGCTATTTTTTATTCATGAGTGTAGGCATCAATGTTATAGGGCCATTGATTCGTATTGTTTCGCCGTTACATAGAGGCATACAAACACATATTTACGAAACTTTCCCCAAACGGGTCGATTTTTATTTTATCTCCAACAACTCAAATGCATAAAAATATACAACGTTTGTGAACAACACGATCAATTGGAGAGTTCAAAGCACCTAGTGAGCTTTTCACAAACCATCCGGCTAAAAGATTGAGCTTGTACCCGAATGTAAAAAAGCAAGGAGGCACAACTTATAATTGCATAAGGATGATAGATGATGAAACTAACCCAAAATATATACAAAAGTTATTTGAATGGTTAAATGGATACAAATAAAGAGAGAATAGTTCCACAAACATGAAGCTTTTAAAAATAAAAGGCAAAGATACACATGGACGACCCAATATGACGACAACACGAACATGTTTGATTAAATCATTGCCTTAAACAATGCAAGACGAAGGGCATGCCGGGATGGCATGAGTACTCTATCAGAGAAATTAGTTAAAAATTACTTAAAGTTAAATGGGACGGTTCAAATGAGGCAAAAGTCCTCTAAACTACGGGAGAAATCATCCAAAGCATCCAAACTCGTATCTTTTTCTGCTGAACATGGTTCAAAAGAGCCTAATGTTGATGAATGACCATGGGACAATGACACACTGTGGTAAA
>BQNB010018342.1:8076-40455 GCA_026074375.1 Tanacetum coccineum
AAAAGAAAATATCCGGGAAAAAATTAGCAAAAAAAAATAACCCAAAAATAGCCTAAAATCTGGCCCAAAGTAAAAAAAAATACAAAACAGACCCTCACCTTTTAACTATTTACGATTTTCTTACACAAAAATTCCCGTATTACAAAACCGTCCCAAAAAAAAAAATTCGGGAAAAAATTAGCCCGTCCCAACGCAAATTTTTTCCCCCCAAATCATACATAAAAAGAAAATATTAAAAATTAGCCCCGCCATAACGCATCGCCAAAAAAAAACCCCGAAACGTTAAAAAAAAATCATTCGGGAAAAAATTAGCCCCGCCGCAACGCGCGGGTTCTTTTGCTTGTTTTTTTTACACATTCTTGAAAAGAGTAGGATGTTGAAAGTTGAAAAATGTACAAGTCTCGGAAACTAAATGTACAAGCCTTAGAAACTAATAATCTTGACATTAAATGTGATTGGTAAAATTTGATGACTTGACAAAAATATCTTGGCCGGATTTAATGACATTAATGTGTGATTGGTAACTGATTTATAATATGGAATTCTTTCTGGCTTATAAATACAAGTTGACCCATTTTTTGACCAGAACCGGTTGGACCGGTTGGACCTGCTGGGTCGAACCGGGTTTCAAAACATTATGTTTAATCTCCAAACCATCAAACTTTTATTATTTTTTGTTTATAACCTATAAACTTTTTTTATCACTACAATTATTTACCGCTAGGAATTCCCGCCGCTATACGCGAGTACTCGTCTAGTATATTTAATCAATGCAACCTCATACTCAAGCTACTCATGATCTAATTTTAGACCAATGTATTAAAGGCAATAAGGCATTGGCTGCACAATGAACGGCTTGGTCACTATAATCGTGCACTTTTTGTGCGACCACATCAAGAAAAGGAATGAAATGCAAATGATCATTTTTGTTAAATATTTACTAATGTCGAATACTGTATACCTCCTGTGAATTTATCTGAAATATATTTAGCATGAAGGTGAAGGGATAAAATGTGCTAAAACAAGCAAATTATGGAGTACATTTTTGCACTTAAAATCAATGTATTTGACGTGTGTGTGTCTGTATGACTAGCCATTAACATATCAATATAAAAAATAAATATAAGCTTAATATAAAAATAATGAGATTAGCAAAATTTAATGCCAATTGCCATTCTATTATTTTTTAAATATATGCTCTTGTCATTTGATTGACTATTGTAGCTTAGTGGGGTATGTTTGACATTTGAATTTTCTTTATTAGATATGAGCACATCCACTTAACTGTATTTTTATAACATTAGCAGACCAAGACTTTTCACTATTTCATCTTCACATATATAATTTCAATGGTTATTATTTCTTCTAGTAATATGGCTGTTCTTGGTGCTAATGGTTACAGCTATGATGTCTTTTTAAGCTTTAGAGGCGAAGATACACGTAATTCTTTCACTGATCATCTTTACGATGCATTAAAGCGAGCTGGAATTAGTACTTTTAGGGACAGTGAAGAAATCAATCGAGGCGAAGAACTGAAACCCGAAATCGAAAGAGCAGAGCAATTTAAAGAACCAAGGCTTCATTAGTTGTGTTGTCAGAAAACTATGCAACTTCCAGTGGTGCCTTGATGAGCTTTTGTGATCCTCAAGCATAAGGAAAAGAGTCTAATCATTTTGTTCTACCTGTTTTTATCACGTGGGTCTCCACAGAATGTTTCGGAAGCAAAATAATAGTTTTGCTTATAGAAGGTTTAAACTGTTCAAGGTGGACGATCACAATGTGAACCGGTGGAGGGTTAAGCTCTTACCTGGAGTTGCTTGATTTGGCTGGCCGATGGTTCTTCCGGGTAAGCTTCTTGGAAATTCAATCACGTCAGAATTATTATGAAATTTCTTTGTTGATTTTTATAGTTATTTACCTGTAATATATTTTTGATAAATATACAATGATATTATAAGTTGATGTCCTTTATTTACTCAAATAATAAAACAAGTTATTGAATGCTTCCCATATTTTGACTCCTTGACTGTTTGGTTCAGAGCTAAGAGGGCAAGTTTATGATTTTTCTTTGCGGAATAAATTGTCAGAGCTCTGCTTTTAGTGTAATTAAGAATAATAACAATTAAGTTATTTAAGCATAACTATTTTGCATGTGTTTGTGATACTAGTTTTACCACTCAATTTTATGGGCTTTGATTTATATAATTCCGTGTAATCTATCAATATATGTATAATTATGATTAAAATTGGTTTAGAAATGCGTATTGAGATAATTTTTTTATAGAATTGAGGTATTCTCTTTTTCGGGAACTTTTACGTGTGATGAATTCAAACATGCTTTTACATATGAAAAGTTGATAATTCACTAGTATGCTCATTGAATATTATCAGAGAATCTGTTCATTACATGAGTTTGCTCATTTTATCCTTGTTATTGCAGGCCAGAGACAAGTTTCTTAAAGGAAATTGTTGACACCATTTACAATAAAGTAGGCTACAAAGATGTTTATCTTCCACCCAATATAACAGGGATGGCCACTCACCACCAGGAGATAGAGTTCTGGTTAAAACAATCCAATCTGGAAATTATAGCAATTTGTGGCATGGGTGGAAGTGGCAAGACTACGTTGGCTAAGTATATCTACGATACAAAATGGAGAAGTTTTGAAAATGCAAGTTTTGTCAAAGACATTGGTAGTAGATGTAAAGGACCCAATGATTTGCTTAACCTACAGGAACAGCTTCTTAAAGATATTTTAGGTGAAAAAAGGGAAAAGTACCTTGTGTTTCTCGTGGGTTCAAGTAAGCCTTGAGGGAGGCAATAGAAACAAAAAAGTCGCTTATTGTTCTTGATGATATTGTTGAATGTAGTCAGTTGGTCACTTTACTTGGAACCGGGAAGATTAATGCAGAAAGCAAGATTATAATAACAACCAGAGAAAATACGAATAATTGGTTTAAATCAACATCATGGAGTTGGCAAGTTTATAGAAATAAAATTGTTAAATTATGATGAATCATTAGAGCTTTTAAGCAGGCATGCATTTGGTTGCAAGAGTCCCATGGAAGGTTTCGAAGAACTTGCAGTACGAAGCAGTAACGATATTGTGAAGGAAATCCACTGGCACTTGTCAGTATTTGGGTTCTCTCTGTCCAATAGCAAGATACCATTCTTCTATTGGAACAAGTCAATTGAATTTGTTAGAAACAGATTTTGATTCCACGAATTCCAAAAGTGTCCTAGAAACGAGTACAAGTTCTATTGCCATTTGAGTTGAGGAGCAGTGTTTTTGCATAGTGCGTGTTTCTTTGTTGGCCTTAGACATGGATTATGTTGTAAAGATATTGGAGCATTGATACTCTGCAATATCTGGGATTCAATTACCCTATTGCAACAGAATGCCTTTCTTTCTATTTCACCAAACAAGAAAACCGGATGATTGCATCGATTGCTTTCAATGAGATGGGGAAAACATTAGTGCTTCAAGATTATTGAAGTGTCCTTCAAAGCGTAGTCGAGTTCTGGCTTTAGTTGTGACTACTTATAGTTATTGGAGCAAAGGGAGAGGTAATATGGTTCTTATATGTTATGTTTATTTTTGACTTTCATGCTCTCCTATTCTACCTAAAATCCATTTTTTTAAATATATTTAGGGTTCAGAAACAATGGAAGGTTTGGCACTTGACATGCAAATGTTGAGGAAAGAGAGGTTTGCATTCAAGGTAATATAGATATCATTAAAAAGCTTCTAGCTTTTTAATGTTTGTTTCAGGTATAATAATTTATATCAAGTATTTTGTATGAGTTTATTGCTTTACATGTGTATATCTGAATATGAAAAGGCCGTATGGTAAGGGCTGTCTAAATGACACAGTGACACATGATAACTACTTTTGCTTAATTTGGGTGCGCTCTTTTCTAGATATGACGTATAAATATACAATTGCTAACCCTCTTCATACTTAATCCGCATTCTGCAGTCGTCAAGCCTCAAGACAGATGCACTAAAAAAGATGGATAACCTAAAACTGCTCCAGCTAAATTTTGTGGAACTTGATGGATCCTATGAGAACTTTTCTGAAGATTTAAGATGGTTGTGCTGGCTTGGACTCCGTTTAAAAACCATACCCTCTGATTTATTTATGGGAAACATGGTTGCTATAGATTTGAGCTATAGCAACTTGGAAGTATTTGAACCACCCATGGTATAGAATTCAGTTTTCTCTCTCTCTCAATTATTATTTATTGTAAAATGGCCTTCTACAGAATTTGTTTCTCAGATTATAATTCTTCTTCTCCTGGAACTAGTATGAATGGATCAAGGGTTTGGGATAGAAAGTTTAGAACAAAATAGTAAGCAAGGATTTCCAGAAACTGATATATATATATAACTAATCAATTGAACATGAATATTTGATTGAATGTATATGATTTACAGAATCTTGTTCCTATTTATACTAGATGAAACGGTGCCTTGATAAAGGGTATAACCGATTCCCAATTAAAGTAAATGACACAAACGGTTTATACATGTATTATTGACCCAGCCCAATACAAACTGCGGTATATCTACAGAAAACTCCACAAATAATACAAATATCTTACTAATGTACCCCCTAAACTTTGCCTCTTATAACATTTACGGTCCCAACATATCACCCCCTAATGTTTAGACGGCACATCCGAGTCTTCTTGATCTATTCCTTCTGGTTAAATCCACCATCTGACGCTACTTCTGCTTTGATCAATCGTACTTACCCGACTGTTCATTAGTTGTGGTTAGATTACTCCTCCCTAACATTTTCTCTTTTTTTCAATACTGTTTAGATATCTCTTCTAACAATTTACTCCATAATGTCTTCGTTTGATTTCTTGTAGAGCTTGTGATCATCCTTACATCCAGGTAGATCATTTTTTTCTTCGGTTACTTCCACCTTCATTGTTGTGATCTTCCTTAAGTTCAGGTTGATCATATTTTTCTGGTTACTTCCACCTTCGTTGTTGTGATCTATCATAAATCCTGATTGATCATGTTTCTGGTTGGTTATACTACCAACACTTTGTCTTCCTATTGGAGTTCTTGCAGCGTATATATCTTCCTTAATTTCAGGTCGACTCATGCTTTCGGTTACACCACCATCCAAGTTTTCGCTGCCAACTCCTTGTTGTTCAATGTTTGATACTGTCAATTTGAAGCTGAATGGAATTTTCTTCCATTCTTGCTTCGTGATTCTTCTTGGTTAATGAAACTTCCTGGTGCTTCTTCAACAGTTGCCATAAGTAATGTTGGTTTTAAAAGTCTTCTTCAATGAGATTGCGATTGTTCCTTCTTTTTTTGATGGAAATTTGTTTGCAAAATGCCCATACTCTTTGCATTTGAAGATAACACTTTACTTTTATCATGAGTATATTTATTTGGTTGCTGTCTGTTTCTTTTCTTGAAATTATTTTGTGATGATTCCCTAGTTCTTCTTATTGATCTGAATCTGTTATTTTCTTGACCTCGTGATGGTAGAATCCTCCACGACCACGTTCTCTAAAAGGTTTTCCTTGGCCTTCATGTCGTGTGAACATCAAACTTTCTTGACTGTCCACTCGTATTTCTTTCTTACTTTTAAGTCTTTCTTCAAATGTCTTCAATCTTCCGATTGCTTCGTCTACTGACATCTCGTCTAAATCTGAGTATTGTTCAATAGATGCAACAATCTGAAGGAAGCTATCCGGTACGGCATTTAATAATTTTCTTACGAGAGTAGAATCTTCATATGCTAATCCGACGCTTGCTGCTTTGTTGATAATACCCGTCAACCTTGTAACAAATGAATCTATTGATTTTTTCTTTCCATTATGTAACATCTCAATCTCCGATTTGAAGTCTTGTTGTTGTTTTGCATCGCTGGGACACGGTTTCTCCAACGTGTCTTGCTTAAAAGCATCCCAATACTGACTTTGCCAGTTCTTGGTATTTTGAAATAAGTAGCAGTTGGTCTTCTGGTAATGATTGATAGATGTAGGCAAAAGCGGTTTTGTCTTTCTTCGTATCAGCCTCAGTTGTCAGTTTTGGCTCGATCATTTCCCAAAGTCCATTTGCTTCTAATATAACTTGCATTCGTATTGCCCATGTTGTGTAGTTTGCCCCTTTCAACATAGGGAATTGACAATGGGTTGTTGACCCAATTTCTTTTATTTTACCCTCTTCTATTTTCTTATCATCTTTCCCGGACATATTGAAAACTTTTTGTGATTTGTTTTTTAAATTAAGTAAATTGAACTTTATTGTTTGTTAAAGATTCAAAATCTTATGAAAAAAACAATATTTGTGTAAAATAAAAAGGTTATATTAAAAAAAATTCTTTTTATAATCCTTTATAAATGAGGTTTGGGTTTAGTGGTATTGGGAAAAGGTACAAAAAAAAAATAACGCCCTTGTATGTGAAGCAGTTTTCTTCTTTGGCTTGTTTGAACCGAACTACCCTTTTTTCTTATGCGGTGGTCTCCCAAAACCGTTTATGTTAATCTTTGCCCCCTTCTGGTTTGTCTTGTTGATGCTTATTGCCTGATCCTCTTTCTTTTCGAATGGCGGTTACCCCTGCCTTTGATTTGATGGTCTTATCTGACCTATTTGATGAACTCCGGGTTCTCCTTGTCGGTTCTCCGGTCAAGGTATGTCCCCTTTCTTCGATATGATTGAACCTTTTGCTCTGATGCCACTATTGTAAAATGGCCTTCTACAGAATT
The DNA here is from genome assembly GCA_026074375.1 of Tanacetum coccineum. NCBI lineage: Eukaryota > Viridiplantae > Streptophyta > Magnoliopsida > Asterales > Asteraceae > Tanacetum > Tanacetum coccineum. The sequence continues at coordinate 14,816 of BQNB010018342.1, forward strand.
TGTTTCTCAGATTATAATTCTTCTTCTCCTGGAACTAGTATGAATGGAACAAGGGTTTGGGATAGAAAGTTTAGAACAAAATAGTAAACAAGGATTTCTAATCAATTGAACATGAATATTTGATTGAATGTATATGATTTACAGAATCTTGTTCCTATTTATACTAGATGAAACGTGTTTTGCCTTGATAAAGGGTTATACACGGAATTTCCAATAAAGTTAAATGACACAAACGGTTTATACCTGTATTATTGGACCCAGCCCAATACAAACTTCGGTATATATACAGAAACTACACAAATAATACAAATATATCTTTCAAGAATCTCGTGTGTGATGTCCAATAAACCTTTGCGCTGGACTAGAGACTTCTTGCTAGCAACCATGACAGCCTGGAAAACATCCTACTCAGTAAAACACCAATTCAAAAGCTAAGAAAATCTTGCAAGATGGGACTTGGTTACTTCACCTGTGTTGGCCCCTAACAACAGGATCTATGATTCACGATATACCAAAAACATGAAATGAACTTTATTTCTATAAATTTGTCATCGATTGTGATGAATGTTTACATCTCTACTATTCTTACATCCTGGTAGATTAATTTTTCTTCGGTTACTTCCACCTTTACTGCTGTGATCTTCCTTAAGTCCAGGTTGATCATATTTTTCTGGTTACTTCCACCTTCGTTGTTGTGATCTATCATAAATCCTGATTGATCATGTTTCTGGTTGGTTATACTACCAACACTTTGTCTTCCTATTGGAGTTCTTGCAGCGTATATATCTTCCTTAATTCCAGGTCGACTCATGCTTTCGGTTACACCACCATCCAAGTTTTCACTGCCAACTCCTTGTTGTTCAATGTTTGATACTGTCAATTTGAAGCTGAATGGAATTTCCTTCCATTCTTGCTTCGTGATTCTTCTTGGTTAATGAAACTTCCTGGTGCTTCTTCAACAGTTGCCATAAGTAATGTTGGTTCTAAGTCTTCTTCAATGAGATTGGATTGTTCTTCTTTCTTTGATGGACATTTGTTTGCAAAATGCTCATACTCCTTGCATTTGAAGCATAGCACCTTACTCTTATCATGAGTAAATTTATTTGAGTTGGTGTCTGTTTCTTTCTTGAAATTATTTTGTGATGATTCCCAGTTCTTCCTTTTTGATCTGAATATGTTATTTTCTTGGCCTCGTGATTGGTTAAATCTCCCCCGACCACGTTCTCTAAAAGGTTTTCCTTGGCCTTCATGTCGTGTGAACATCAAACTCTCTTGACTGTCCACTCGTATTTCCTTCTTACTTTTAAGTCTTTCTTCAAATGTCTTCAATATTCTGATTGCTTCGTCTACTGACATCTCGTCTAAATCTGAGTATTGTTCAATAGATGCAACAATCTGAAGGAATCTATCCGGTGCGGCATTTAATAATTTTCTTACGAGAGTAGAATCTTCATATGCTAATCCGACCCTTGCTGCTTTGTTGATAATACCCGTCAACTTTGTAACAAATGAATCTATTGATTCATTTTCTTTCATTTGTAACATCTCGAACTCCGATTTGAGTGTTCGTTGTTTTGCTTGCTGGACACGGTTTACTCCAACGTGTCTTGTCTTCAAAGCATCCCAAACTTCCTTTGCAGCTTTGTACTTTGAAATAAGTAGCAACTGTTCTTCTGGTAATGATTGATAGATGTACGCGATAGCGGTTTTATCTTTCTTTGTATCGACCTCAGTTGTTAAATTCGGTTCGATCATTTCTCAAAGTCCATTTGCTTCTAAAATAACTTGCATTCGTATTGCCCATGTTGTGTAGTTTGCCCCTTTCAACATAGGGCATTGAAAATGGGTTGTTGACCCAATTTCTTTTATTTTAGAAGTACCCTCTTCTATTTTCTTATCATCTTTCCCGGACATATTAAAAACTTTTGTCTTAAAGTCTAAGTCTAAGTGTTTGTAAAATAAAATTTTGTCTAATAACAAAAATCCTTTATTTGTTATTTTATAATAAAAATCCTTTATTTATTATAACAGAATTTTATTTTGTACTAATATAATAGTTAATAAAAAAAATCCTTTTGTTATTAAAAAGTTTTTATCTATAAGCCTTTGAAAAATACTAACGATGCTGTGTCCCAGTGATGGTGGATCTTTCGATCATGTAACGTGCTTAAATATGGTGGTGGTTTCAGTGGTGTTAACGATGCTGTGTTGATTCCCTTGATGTGTTGTGCGAATTTAGGGTTTCGCAAAAATTAGGGATCTTTAAACGTCCTCGGATTTTGGGCGTTTTTGGATAATCGTGAATCAATTGATGATTCTATTAGGGGTTCGATTATTGATTCTTCAAAGAGGTGTGTTCGTTCCATTTTCTTTGATGATTTGAATCTGCCCCTGATGATGACTTATGTTATCCTCTCGATGTGGTTTTCTTTTTTTGTTTTGAATCTGTGCTTTTATTTGTAACCATGCCTAACTTTGATGATTCTGGTTGTGTTTTTTTCGGTTTGAATGTTCTTAACTAAAGTTTGCAAAAAGGATAAAACCCTTTGTTGCCGGATGATTAAAACACGAAAGTAATTAATCCCTTGGTGACAAGAGTTGGAATCTCCTGATACAAATGTTTGATAAAACACAAAATGATTTCTGTGATTATGTTTAATTGGATTTGCAAACTGTTTTTGGTCGGAAAAAAAAATGGTACGGTTTGATTCATGATTGGTATACTCTAACTGCAGCCTAGCTAATCTTATTTTTGCTTTTACATTTCAGAAGCACAATGCTCTAGAACACAGGGGTTATGTGTCACGATCAAAGCGCAATGCTATTCGGCAGGTATGACTTCTTATCTACTCATATTTCTAGAAGACGATTAAGTAAATATTAAGTGGCAATATAGGGGCAGGTCCCTTTGACGGAGAAAAAGACTCCGGGGATAGATAGTAAATGGCCTATGAGGAAGACATCTCCTCAGTTTTTATTTTTCTTTTTGGCCTTCGGGCTTTTTGACTATCCAACTCAATATCGTACAACTCAATATCGTAAAATAGAAGTCCTCTTTCTTCAAAGACCGATAATATTTATACCATAGTTATGTAGATCTTCTAATATAAACTTCTTAGAGGTTGTAGACTTAAATAGATAGATCTACCCCTTGATATCTTATTGCGATAAAGCATAAACAATACCAACCCGTCCATAAGCAGATGGGTCAAAACCGCTGCCTTTAGGTTTCTATTGACTGATTGATTTTGCTTCTTCGCAACTTGACACATTTATTTATGTATACTGCTGGTTAGCAAAAAGAGAAGATACTAAAGCCATTAGCAAGGTAATTACATTTCCCACTTTGGTGTTTTTATTTGCTCACCTTCTACTTCAGTATGGCAAAAGTAAATAGCATGCAGAAGGCTAAATAAAAGGTTACGATAAGTTTTTTAAAACCGTAATTATGTTCTGTGTTGTGTTATGTAATAGTGTTCAGTGTCGTGTATGCTATCCAGAAAGCTGAAGTCATGAAAGATTGATGCATTCTTGAATCAAACAGTTGTTGACATGATTTACTTTTGTTTATGCTAAGACATGCAGGTCACCAAAGATAAGGGAAATTCATGAAAATTAAGTTTTAATATGGTGAACTATAATGCTTTGTAAAAGTTAAATTATTTGGTTAAAATATTGATGTTATGGGATATGTTTTGCAGGTTAAGTATGGTGAAACACTAGGGCGCTTTACTTCATCTGTTGATGAAAACAAACTTGCTCTTGACATTGCTATGTTACAGTCTAAAATCCACACTCTTTTCCCCTTTGATTCGAAGGTTGAGTTTACTATGACTTATGTTGATAAAGACGGTCTTACTGATGATGATGATGTTGAATGTCGTCATCTGCTCTGGCGCTTGCGGAGCATCTTGAGAAGATGAAGGCAGTTTACATGAGCTAGATGTCTGCTTCTATTGCCAGCCCAAGCGTGAACACTGAGTTGTCAACTGTTAAGAAGAGCAAGGCTCCGGTGAGCAAACCCTAAGCTGGTAGTTCAAGCTTTATAAAGTTATTAAGCCTAAGTCACACACACCTCTTGTCTAAACAAATTTTCGAAACAAACCCGCCCGTCGGGCGGGTTATGTAGCTATTAACTTATATATGGGACTAACTATGATTGGATTAATATGAAATAGTGACTCAACGCCACCTCAACGATGACATAGCACCCACAAATTCAATAAATTTTGGAATTTTTTTAAAAATATTGTCCATGGTAAGGGTTTGAACTTATGACCTATGGTTAAGATGCAACAAGTTTAACCAACTGAGCCAAGCCACCATTTGTGTTTTACTACGAAAAATAATAATAATATACGATTTTGGTATATTTTGATTTTCAAAAATATATAAGATATATTCCATAATTATATATCAAGATATACTCCCTAATTAATATTAATCAAAATCAATAAAATATATCAAGAATACGACACACGACATATTCTTAAAACCCTAATGCAAAATATGATTTCTGCTCCTCTTTGTTTTCAATCGGCAACTATCAACAAATTATAATAAATCATAATTGTCAAAACCTGGTTCCATGCTATATCACACACATGTATATTCATGTAATATATCATGCACATGCGAAGTTTTAACATTTTTCCTTCCATTGTGTTATTACTATCGTTATTCATATTAGTGAGTATGCTATTTCTTGACATATTCAGTGAAAGATTTGTTAGTCTTCTTTTTCTATTCTAAATGTTGTAATTTAGAGTTATATGCAAGAACGCGGCCAGCTCAAACTGGTTACATCTATGCATTCTTAATTTTCGTTGGGGTGGTATTTTTAATTGTTCTTTATTAATTTAAGAAATTTGTATGACTTCCAAAGTTCGTTAACGCGCATGTTAATGCCAAAACTAACAAATAACTTTTGCTACATCCACAAATAATCCATAAAGAAACATTCACAAACATGTGTTGTGATTGGTGTATTTTGATACACTTTCTCTCTCTTCTCTTTGATTTAGCCAATCACACATAGACAACACATGTTTGTGGATGTTTCTTTGTGGATTGTTTGTGGATGTAGTAAAACTTCCATCAAATGATTTTACTTTATTGGATGTTTTTAAGATAAGTTATTTTTCATCACGTACTGTGTGATTTCATTATTTGTCTTCTAATGGTGATTTTTGATTGTAGTTTCGTGGGTTTATGCTTGAAAGGTAGGTTGTTTAGTTCTAACTAAAGATGTATTCCCTTCATTTTTTTTCTTATCAGGCCATGTAGTACACTCTTACAATGTATTAATTTGTTGGGTTGGTATTACCCTAATAACCCCATGTTTTTTGTTATCTCCCCAGATATAAGCTTGTTAAGTAATATTTTATTATTCTGTCTTGAACAGCTTCAAAAGAATTGGCATTTGCCTCAGTGCTTAGAAAAATAAATTTACACAGTCTTGGATGGATATCCTTGTGTACGCTTACTTAATCTTTTTCTGGGGGAATTTGGCTTTTTGTTACCTGATGGAGAAACAAACATTATATTTGCAACATTTAACTTGCCCTTTTCATTGTACTCTAGAGTATCAAGTGATTCAGATCATAACAGCTTACTTTCAAGGTATTCATTAGTCGTTGTTTTAGATCTTGCCCCTATTAGTGTAAGTCTGTTTCTGATAATCAAGTGATGATTTCTTACTACTTGTCTGAAAACCTAAACTTTTATTTTGCAGGCAGGTTGTTTGACGCTGCAGGGTTTCTCATTCCATCTTTTTGGAATTTAATCCGTGTATATTTGTTTTGGATAATTAGCTCTTAATTTTATATCACGATTTTATTGGCAGGGTTATAGCTGGGACAAAGAGTTACAAAAGAGTTGAAAAGGCTTGTGTTTGAAACAGAGTGCAGGGGGCATTCTTTACATTTTATTATGTGGTGTGCCTCTATTTTGGGCAGGTTATAGGTTTTCCTTGAGGATCATAGTTTTTTCTTCATATTTATAGTGTTTATAAGTATATATTGCATAGATGCTTTTAACATTGCTTGCTGAATTTGATAAAAAGTTTATTTTTAAAGTGAGTTCTTTGTAATGAAATGTGAGAACAAGGGGTTGCACAGGCCATTCTTCATGGATTTATTGATTTCAAACGCGAACCATGGCCCGGTGTTTCAGAATGTGCTAAGAGTCTTGTATGTCAAATGTTGGAGCCAGATCCAAAACTACGCCTTACAACTAAACAAGTGCTTGGTAGGCTTTAATCTATAGAATTGGTTTTCATTTTTTGACTGTGCTTTTATTAATCCACTTCGCATCCCTCAAATCAAATGTTCATACTTGGAAAATTTTTATTAGATAAAGTAACAACACTTAAAAATAAACTAAATAACTACTAAAAACTCGCTTAATTCTTGGTCTGTCCTTGGTGGTTCAATACCAACTGGTTTGGGTTTATGTTCTTGTGATTGCCCCTGTAAAACTCAACGTTTACAAGTGTCACCTTAAGGTTTGTTTCTCCATAGTGTGCCAAGGTACTTTTTCTTTCTTTGAATTAGTATCTATTCAATTCTTTATTATTGACATTGACTTGATTAATAACTCATTTCAGGTGGTTGTTAATTGAACAAGGGAGGACCTTAATATGATTGAGCCTGAACTAGCATTTACGGACCTCAATGATGACATTGCCTGCGCTGTTGCATATCTAAACTATGTTGTATGTTACTTCATTGGCTCTTTATTGTTAGTAGATTACCTTATATCCCGTCTTTTCACGCCTTTTTATTATCCAAAAAAAAAGATTTATATTGGAAAAGACTTTCAAATATAGTACACTTTTGTTCATCAGTGATCAATTATGAGGTATCGTTAGCATCTTTTCTTGGAATACCACCTTCATTAATATCATGATTAGTGTTGTAAAACCTAAAAATCTCAACAAGTGTAAAATTACCAAAATACCCCTAATGCAAGAAAATTCCATAAAAGCTTAAATAAACTTCATTTAATGTAGAAATTATTGGAAAAATACAACATGTGACATTATGAAAATTTATGTATATTGAAAATACTTATATTATATAAGATAAATAATGAATATTTATGTATAATATAAAAGTTATGCCGAAATTAAGTGTATTTAATTATGTATTATTTCAAATTAAAGTAAATTAAATAGGGTAGTTACAAAATAAATATGGAAAGTTCTAAAATCATATTGTGCCCATTTAGGACAAGCCATATACATCGGTTTCAAACTACCTAATATATTTTCTTTTATGTTACATCTTCATTTGTTTAAAACTAAAAAACCATAACCACCAAAAACCCTATAAAAATACAAAGTGACGGCACCCAAATTTTCCCAAGGGAAAGAACAAACTTTCTAAGGTTTTTTTTTGACGATCAAGGATCATGGGATAAAAATATTGGAAAGAATGTTAGAGTGCTTAGGTTCAATCGAGGGAAATTATTTTGGTTTGAATAAAACACGAAACCGAATAGCATAAATTATAATATCATCAGAAATCTTCAAGATTTATTTTGTAACTCATTTTTCATCATATTAATTCGTTCTACACATAAGAAAAATTAGCATGCCTGTTATTTTGATTTTAATAATTAAATCATGTTCGAAACCCTAATTTTTAGCTAATTATGAAAATAGGCCATAAAAATTATTTGTACAATTGTTTATTATTTTTCTTAAGGGTATTTATATCATTATGTCTCAGATAATTGTTGGGTAAAATTTAGTAAGGATTCGAATATAATTATATGGGGATTTTCTTTGTTTGCGATTTCGAAAATTAAAAAGGAAAAAGGAAAGAAATAAAGTTTAGGGTTTAGGGTTTTAATAATTTTTCCAGGTTTATTAATTCTAATGATTGTATTAAAATTGGGAAATGTTTGGGGAAAAATTAATTAGGGTTTTAGTGATTTATTTTGTTAGCCGATTCTGTTGATTTTAAAAGTTATAGGACTTGTTTTGTAATTTCTGAAAAACTATGGGGTCTGTTTTTTATAACATGTTATTATTAATTGTTATATTCTGTATAAAATAAGTTGGGGGGTATAAATGTTCATATTTAATTATTTTGGATCAAAATGGTTAATTACATATTATAAAGAAATTAGAGATAATTAATTTATCATAGTGGGACTGAAATTGTAAATTCTGAAAAGTGGATGAAGGTTTGGGTTTTAGTTATTTAATGTATATATAAAGTATGATTTGTCATAATTGAATCTATAAGGGCCTTTTTTGTAATTAATTGGATAATTAAAGATATTGTTTTGTTAATTAATAAACAAAAGGGACTAAATATGTAAATATGTAAAATCAAAAGGGTTTTGACTTGAAATACAGAAATGGGAACGTATAATCTGAAAAAAATAGTGAAACTCTTGATATTTACACTTTTTAACACTTGAAAATTGTTGATTTGTATATTAAACCCTAATATAGATAGTTGTCATATTTTAAACCTAAACTTGTAAAGGTTGAATGTTAATTTCCCTTCAAACTATTCAAATATTAACTTAAAAAAATCTCAAATGATGAATATCACTTAATTTTGGAAACTTTACTAAAAATGGAACTTACTAAAAATGGGAAAGTTACTAAAAATGGAAAAAAGTTACTAAAAATGGGAAGTATAACTTATATGATAATGTTTGTAAGTCGAATTCATCATTTTCTTTAGGTTCGGTCAGAGGAGTTGGATTGTGATTTTTCCTGTAGGTGTTTTTCTTTGATTATTGCTTGTTTCGGGAATACGGTACAGTATTCGACCTTATCGTTAGGTTTCTCATGACATATTCCTCTCTATCTTTGATTACTTATGTGATTTGCTACATTTGCTCTGAGCCTTTTATCTTGGTCCTCTTATATGATCTGTCATTATGTTCTATTTGAACCCTGCTATGCTACCTTTGATATTTGAACCTTTGACATTGAACCTTTGCTAAGATCCCTTTGAAATGAACTTTGATATGACTTTGCTTTGAACCCTTCAGTTTGAGAACCAAGCCACTATTTGTTTCCTAGCCATGAAGGTAACATGGCCGTGTCATTGATGCACCTTTGGCATGACTCATGTGTGAGTGAGTGATTTCTCATACCGTCCCCCATTTGATATTTATATTGCGCCATTTTATGAAGATTATTGTTTGTTTAAGGGGCGTATGGGATGCATCTAGATTTGTTTTTGTTATTCGATTGATTATGACATTATGATATTTGATATTTGGTGACTGATGTTTGTTGCATCCACTGTCTTTACATTTTGGTCGTTAGCTCGCTCGGACTCCATGGTTAATATGATATGATTTGTTTGGGCTTGGTGATTAGACTTGATTTGATTTTCTGATTCATCTTTCCTTACACTATGAATTGACTTCTGATTTGTCTTACCTTATATTTGTATTCCTTTGATCATGTTTTGTGATATCCTTTGCACCTTGTATCGTATCCTTTGATTGTCTGTTATTTTTTTTGCGTTCGATTATATATATCTGTTCACTGGGCTTTGTAAGCTCAGCCGCACTTTCTTTCCTGCGGCAGGTATCTAAGCTAGGAGCTGGGGGTTGCTTTTGAGCTATGAGTGCTGAGTGTGGACTTACCCTAGATATCTTAGTTTTGATATATGATTTGTTTTCTTTTCAAAGACGTTCATTATTTCGGTGTGATTTCGTTTTGGATAGTTTTGTCTCCTGTGAGACTTATGTACCTTAAGTCATTGTTGACTATTTTCCTTTGTTTTATTTTTAAGGGATTCGATGTTTATGCTTGTGGTTTATGATTATGAATGCTTTTTGAGGTCCACCATATTGAAATTACTTCTACCCTTTTGGGTCGGGGCGTTACAATTATGTATCAGGAGTGCCCAGGTTAGTCATTGATGAGGTCTTATGACCTTAGAGCTTAGGCTATGGACCTTGTGAGGATTTGGGTGACATTAGTTCCTCTGGTAACTCTCTTCCGTAACCTATCTTGTTTTCATTTGCTTAATGTTTGATGATCGGTATTCGGTTCCTCCTCGCGAATTTACTTCATATCATATGTTCGACTTTGTGTGATTCTGGAATGGATTGGTTGGCTTCTCATCGAGCTACCATTGGACTGCTATGCAGGTCTTAATCTGTGGTAAATTCGCAACCTGATGTTGATCATGTTTTTTCCTCACCGCCTTAAGTCGTTTAAGCTCATCTCTGCTATGTATATAGGGCACGTTTACCTTGATTTCTCATTGGGGTGTGCCACAAGGTTTTCTGGCTTATGTTATGGGAACATCTTTGGAGAAAGTTCTAATATTGGAAAATCTTTCTTTTTGTTCATGATTCGCTGATGTTTTTCCCGATTGAACTTCTGGACTTCCTCTGGGCTAGAGAGATTGAATTGGGGAATTGAGTTTAATTCTTCGGTTGCTGAGTACCTATCTCAATGGCTACGTATCGTATAGGCACCTGTTGAATTGAAGGAGTTAAAGGGAAGCAATTACAGGAGATAGTTTAGAGAGAATGGCTTTTATTAGACCCAGTGCTTCGCCGTGGGGTTCTGGTTGCGCCGGTCTTATTGTTATGACGAAGGATGGGAGCATGCGCTGTGTATTGGATTACCGCGAACTCACACCGTTATTACGATTCGTAACGCTATCCTCTTCCGCGAATCGACGATTGTTTGCCCAACTGCAAGGGGCCAAATTTTTTTCTAAGATTGATCTATGATCTGGTAGTCACCAGCTTTCGTATGAGGAGAGCAAGGATTATTTCTAAGACTGCTTTTCAATACGGCGTTATGGCCACTACGGAGTTTCGCTTGGTCTTATTGCCCTTCGGTCATGACTAATGCTCCTGCCGTGTTTAGTGGGATTTGATGAAACCGTATTTTTTCCACGAGTACTTGATAAGTTTCGTTGAATGTTTTCATCGACGAATCCTCATTACTCCACAGGTCTGAAGAAGAAACATCGAGCGACATCTGCGGATTGTTGTTGGAAATTCTTTAGACAGAAGAAGTTGATATGCGAAGTTTTCAAAGTGCCGATTTCTGGTGTTTACAGCAAGTCGCTTTTTCCCTTGGTCATATTGATCTGCTGACTGCATCATATGGATCCATCAAAGGTTGAAGCTATCACCAAAATAGCCGAGGACCTACTACGGTGATGGAAGTGAGGAAGGTTTTCTGGGGGGGCTTGTTGGCTATTACCGGACATTTTGTTGTGGGTTTTCTCTGATTAGCTTTACCTTACCCAGCTGATGGAGGATGGCCGTGAGAGAAGTTTACAGAAGTTTGTGTGTAGACGGTATGAGGTTAATGAGAGTTTTGAAGGAATTGAACAGAGATTGGTGTATCTGCTCTGATATTGACTCTTCATCTGGTTCTCGGTGGTTTTCAGATATCTGTTGATGCATCAAGAAAGGTCTTGGGTTGTTGTTTTGGATTTGCAAAATGGAAGGTGATCGCCCCTACGCTTCAAAGGCCAACGGATGCCTTATGAAGTAAAATATCCAAACCAATGACCTTGCGTTAGCTGCGGGTGGCTTTTTGTTATTGAGGTCTGGAGGACACTATCTGTTATGGTGAGCTGGTGATATATTTCAGAATCATAAGAGTCTCAAATATATTTTTATCTCGGCAAGAGGGAGAAACTTAACATGAGACAGAGAAGAATGGTTGGAACTTCTGAAAGATTATGACACTAAAGCATCCTGTTACCATCCAGAGGGCAAGGCTAATGTGGTTGCCGATTGCACAAGTCGAAATCTGGGATGATAGCTTGTTTTGATTCCATAATCCTTCGTGATTTAGAGTGTTTGGATGTTAAGCTATGTGTACGAGGTTCTGGTGGCTATTGGACGAGTATGAGGATAGAGTCTAACCTCATGCTACAGATCAAAGAAGCTCAAAGGGACGACGGTGAGTTATGGGGGCTTTGTGCAGAATGTTGAAGGACGGTAAACATTACTGAGTTCAGTTGTGATTGGATGACGGTTGGTTCTTGTTGTTGTGTTTGAAGATAAGGCTATTCGTGTTCTAAATTGATCAGGCACTTTCGTGATAGAAGGTTAGGACGGAGGTCATAGTTCTATCTTTACTTATTCATCCAGGTTCAACCAAAATGTACAAAGATTTGAAACAGTACTTTTGGTGGAATGGCATGAAACAAGATGTGGCTACGTTTGTATCTAAATGTATGACTTGTTAGCAGGTCAAAATTAAACATCAGAGGGCTAGTGGTTTGTTACAGCCGTTGGAGATTCCTGTGTGGAAATGGGATGAGATTTCCCCATGATTTTCGTTATCCGGTTTGCCTACTACTCAGAAAAAAGACATGATGCGATTTTGGGTGGTTGTTTGAACGCTAACAAGTGTGGGGGGGGTTTTTGCTCATTTCTTACCCATTCGGAAGAACTATGGTATTAGTAAGTTGGCGGAGATTTTTCGACAAGAAATCATTAGACTGCATGGTACTCTGACTTCTATTGTGTCTGATAAAGATCCGAAGTTTACGTCTCGTTTTTGGAAAGGATTACAGAAAGCTTGGGGAACTCGTCTTCTCTTTCTTAAGTTTTGTACCGCATTTCATCCTCAAACCGGATTTGATGGTCAGTCAGAGGGACCATTCAGACCTTGGATGATATGTTGAGGGCTTGTGCTTTATAAATGGACGGCGTAGTTGGGATTAATATTTCGTGTGCTTGGTGGGTTTGCCTACAAATAATAAGTTGGCATGCTACATCAAGGCTTGTGTACCTTCGGAAGTCATTTTGTATGGTAGGAAAATGTCAAGACCTATTTGTTGGGATGAAGTTAGGTGAGAGTTTTGATTGAAGGACCAGTAGATCATCGAGATTACTAATGTGAAAAAGTGGCTGTTGCTAAAGGAGAAATTGAAGAGGCTAGATCTCGACAGAAGAGTTATGCTGTTAGCTTCGACGTGACTTAGAGTTCAAGTTTGGAGATTGTGTATTATTTCTGAAAATTTTCGCCATTCAGAAGGAGTTAAACGTTTTAGATCAAGGGGCAAAGCTCAGTCCGCGATTTATCGGTCCGTTTGAGGGATTTGGAACGTCTTGGAGAGGTTTCGTTTCGTCTGAACTTCCTCCCGCAGTTTATCGCACGTTCACGATTCTGTTTTCATGTATAATTCTCTTTTTTGAGGGGGTGATACCATTATATCCATTGCTTACTGTCGCCATACTTATCCTTTTTGATCAGATTCAGCCTGTATGTCTTTGTCGAGGAAACCTGATCCATTCTAGATCGTCAAGAGAGAGTCAGAGAAAAACAAAGTACATTCCTTTGGGTGAAGATTCTTTGGGGAAGAATGCCCTGGAGCGTGGTGAGGCTACTGGGGAGACCGAAGAGTCTTATGCGAGGCTAGTTTCACTCATTACTTTGTCCTAGTTCGGTATGTTTCGTTTTCGTTCTCCATTTTCGTTTCATGTCCGGGGTTCATTTTTCAATTTTCTGAGAACGAAAATGTTTTTTTTTTTAAAGCGGAAGGAAGTGGTTAAAACTTAAAAAATCTCAACAAGTGTAAAACTACCCAAAATACCCTAATGCAAGGAATAATTCCATAAAAGCTCTTTAAATAAACTTCCATTGAAAATGTTAGAGATTTGAAATATACAACATTGACAATTATGAAATTTTGTAATATTTGAAATACCTTATATTAAAATAAGAAAATTAATTAACCAATTATTGTATATTATAGTTATGCCGAAATTAAGTGTAATTATTTAATTACGTATTATTACAAATTAAAGTAAATTGTAAATATTGGATAGTTACTTAATTAAATATGGCAAGTTACAAATTCAGAAAGATTTAGCCATTTAGAAAGCCATTATATAAATTGTTTCAAACTACCATAATAGCCTAATATGCTATTATATTTATCTATGCATTTTATTTTGTTTAATCCCTAAAACAATAATTTCCGAAAACCCTAAAAACCAAAAAGAGGCGGCACAAAATTTTACAAAGGCTAGGACGATTTTTCTAGGGTGTTTTGAAGGTCAAGGATTGTGGGAAAAATAGTGGGAAGATTGTTTAAGGCTTGGTTCGATTGTGGTATTTGTTTTGGGTTCGAATTAAGCAACCGGGTTCAATAATTCATTAAATCATCAAGAATCATCAAAGGTATTTTTGTATCTCAATTTTCATCATATTAATTCGTTCTATGCATGAGAAAAATTATCATGCATGTTATTTTGATTTTATAAATTAAAACATGTTCGAAACCCTAATTTTTAGCTAATTATGAAATCGGCACAAATAATATTTTTACAATTGATTTTATATTTTTATAAGGTTTTTCATATCACATATAACTCAGATAAATTGTTGGAAAAATTTAGGAAGGATTCGAATAATTATTGGGGATTTATCATTGTTTGCCGATTTCGAATTAAAGGAAAAAGGAAAGAAATAAAATTAGGGTTAGGGTTTTGATAATTTTTCCAGGTGTATTTAATGTCAATTATTGGGAAATAATTATGTTTGTGATTGGGAAAAATTTAATTAGGGTTTTAGTGATTTATTTGTTATCCGATTTGCTATTTAAAAGTATAAGGACTTGTTTTGTAATTTCTGAAACTATGGGGTCTAGACAGTTATTATATATAAATATATTCTGAATAAACCAAGTTGGGGGGAATAAAATTTCATATTGATATTCAATTTTGGATTAAAATGTAAAATTACCATATAATAAGTTAATTAGAAATTAATAATTAAACATAGGTGTGGACAGAAAATTGTAAATTCTGAAAAAGTATAAGTTTTGGTGTTAGTATTATGTATAAAGTAATGAATTTGTCATATTTGAATTTATAAGGACTTGTTACTGTATTATGGATAATTAAAAGAATTATTTTAAATAATTAATAAACAAAAAAGGGCTAAAATATGTTAAATTGTATAAATAAAGGGTTTGACATTGTAAAATATAGAAAATGAAGGTATAAATCTGACTAAAATAGAAACAATTTGAATAATACACTTTAAACCTTGAAAATTGTTGATTTTAGCATATTAAACCCTAAAATATGGAAATTTTGTCATATTACCCAAAACTTGTAAGGTTGTCATATTAGTCCTACGCTATTCACATTGCTTAATAAATCTCAAATGATGAAATTTTCTAATTTTGGAAACTTTAACTAAAAATAGAAATTACTAAAAATGGAAAGTAATAATTTTGGGAAAGTTACTAAAAATAGAAGTAAAACTTAAATGAAATGGTTTTAATTCGAACTCATCATTCTTTAGGTTCAGGCAAGAGGGAGTTATTTTGGATTTCCTGTGGATTTTCTTGATTATTGCTTTGCTTTCGAATAATACGGATAATCTTAATAACCACTACATACACACCTCTCACCATTATTATGATTTATGCGTTGCTTCGTTCGTTCCGTTATTGGTACATATATTCTGACCTTATTGTTAAGGTTACTCATGACATATTCCTCTCTATCTTTGATATCTTATATGATTTGCTACATCTGCTCTGAGCCTTTTATCTTGGCTTTCTTATATGATCTGTCATTATGTTCTATTTGAACCCTGCTATGCTACCTTTGATATTTGAACCTTTGATATTTAAACCTTTGATATTTGAACCTTTGATATTTGAACCTTTGATATTTGAACCTTTGATATTTGAACCTTTGATATTTGAACCTTTGACATCTGAACCTTTGACATTGAACCTTTGCTATGATCCCTTTGAAATGAACTTTGATATGACTTTGCTTTGAACCCTTCAGTTTGAGAACCCAAGCCCCTATTTTGTTTCCTAGCCATGAAATGGAACCATGGACCCCCCGAGTCCATTGAAGCAACCTTTGGCATGACTCCTTGTGTGAGTTGAGTGATTACTTCACTGCCCGTCCCCATTATTGATATTATATGCGCATTATGAAGATTATTATTTGTTTAAAGGGCGTATGGATCATCCTGATTTGTTTTGTATTCTGATGGATTAAGACATTATGATATATTCTATTTGGTGACAGGTGTTTGGGTGCATTCCACGAACTTTCACAAGTTTTGGAGTTTCGCAGAATCCATGGTACAAATGATATGATTGTTTTGGGCTTGGTAGATAGGACTTAATTGAGATTCATCAATGATTCATCTATCCTTACACTATGAATTGAATATGTCTGATTTGTCTTCTACCTTATATTTGTATTTATTCCTTTGATCATAGCTATGTGATAACCTTTATTAACTCTTGTATCGTATCCTTTGATTTCCGTTATCTTTTGCTTTCCGATTATTTAAAATCTGTTTCCCTGGGCTTTGTAAGGCTCACAAGCACTTTTCCATATACCTGCGGCAGGTATCTAAGCTAGGAGCTGGGGTTGCTTTCAGGCTATGAGTGCTGAGTGTGGACTTACCCTAGAGATCTTAGTTTTGATATATGATTTGTTTCTTTTCAAGACATTCGTTATTTCGGTTATTTCGTTTGGATATGTTTATGTCCTTTGAGAACTTAATGTACCATAAGTCATGTTGACGATAATTTCCTTTGGTTATATTATTTGGAGACATCCGCTGATGTATTTCAATAGCTTTGTTATGATTATTTATGCCTTTTTGATGTCACAAACACAAAAAAAACCATTTTGTAATACATACTAAATACTTCTACCCTTTGGTTGGGCGTTACAAATTAAAATGGTATCATCAGAGCTATCCAGGTTAATCATGACGAGGTCTTATGCCTTAGATGCTTGGCTAAAAAAATTAAAAGAATGCACAATATGACCGGTCCTAGTGAGGATTTTGGTAGAACAAAAAGGTTCCTTCTGCGAAACACTCTTCCGTAACCCTATCATGTTTACGTTGCTAACCGTTTTCCCTTTCTTTCCCCCCCTCGATCGTTTAGATGACCTCCCTACAAAAAAGACCAATAATAAATTATCGAACGTATAATCATTTCAAACCCCAAAGAAAAACCATATGCTTATTGATCATTGAATAAGTTAACACTCCAACTGTGTGTGCCCCCTTTTTATATAATTAAAAACGTTTATGAATTATAGATTCGTTTCCTTACCTGCGAAAAATGTCTTCCTATCCATAATGATCGACTTTGATGTGATTCTTGGCAAGGATTTTGGCTTGCTTCGTCCATCGAGCAACCATTGACCTATGAGCAATGCTAGAACTGTATCTTTGGTAACGTTCCCAACCTGAATTTGTTTATCATTTGGAGTCCCAGGCGCCGCTTAAAGTCCGTTAAGCTCCTCTCTGCTGTTGAAGGCACTAACCTTGATTTCTCAGGGAGAGCCAAGGTTTTCCTGGCATCTGATAAGGACACAGACATTTGGAGAGTTCTAATATTGACAATCTTTCTGTTGTTCGTCGAGAATTCGCTGATTTTTCCCCTCCTCTTGAACTTTTCTCCATTTCTGGACTTCCCTTCGGCTAGAGAGATTGAATATTGGCCATTGAGTTAATAACTCCAGGTGCTGAACCTATCTCAAAGGCTTCTGTACGGTATGGCAAGACTGTTGATTGAAGGAGTTAAAGGAGCAAGTATACAAGAGATGTTGAGAATGGTCTTTATTTGACACCAGTGTTATCCCGTGGGGAGACCGGACTATATTTGTTAAGAAAGAAAGATGGGAGCATGCGTCTTGTGTATTTGATTATTCTCGCGAACTCAACCGTATTACCGATTCGTAACCGTTATCCTCATCCCGCCGAATTGGACGATTTTGTTTTGAAACCACTGCAAGGGGCCCAAATTATTTTTCTAAGATTGATCTGCGATCTGTTATACATCAAATCACCAAAGCTCTTCGTGTGAGAGAGAGCAAAGGATAATTTTCTAGACATAACCTATTAAAAGACCAGCCGACAGCTTTTATATTCGTAACGCTTATGGCCCTTCTACGAGTTTCCTTGGTTACCCTTATTTTTACTATTCGACCTGACTAAATGCACCTCCTATGTTTATGGATTTGATGAAACCGTATTTTCCCCAACGAGTACCTAGATAAGAGTTTCTGTTGATTGTTTTTTCACCATCGACGACATCCTCGTTTACCCTCCAAGTCTGAAGAAAGAGCAGAACGACCAAACATCTAAAAAAAACATTGTTTGGAGATTCTTAGACAGAAGAAAAGTTGTATATGGATTGGCGAAGGTTTACCGAATGGCGAAATTCCTGGTTACAAAATCAAAACGCTTTCCTTGGTCATATAGTATCTATCGAGCCAAGACGGCATCATATGGATCCATCAAAGGTTTAAATCTATCACTAAATAGCCGAGACCTACAACGGTTAACGGAAAAGAGAGAAGAATTTCTAGGCTTGCTTGGCAATTATATTACGACGTTTTGTGGAGTGTTTCTCCTGCACCTCCCAATATAGGCTTTACCACTCTTGACCTAGCAAATGAAAAGGGTGAGAAGTATTGTGTGGACGGATGAGCGTCAGAGAGTTTTGAGGAATTGAAAAATAGAGGATTGGTGTCTGCTCCGATATTGACTCTTTCCATCAGGTTCCGGTGGTTTTCAAGATATACAGTGATGCATCGAAGACATTTTTGGGGTTGTGTTTTGATGCAATACATGGGAAGGTGATCGCCTCCGCCTTCAAGACAGCTGAAGCGATATGAAGTACATATATCCAACCCATGATCTTGTTGATTTTAGCTGCGTGGTTTTTGCATTGAAAGAATCTGGAGACAAAAACAATCACAACTATCTGTAAGGTAAGCTTGATTGTGAATATTTACAGAAACATTAAAAAGTTCTCAAATATATTTATACTCAAGAGACACTGAACATGAGACAGAGAAGATGGTTGGAACTTTTTGAAAGATTAGACAACTAACATCCATACACATCCCGGAAGGCTAATGTGGTTGCCGACGGCCCAACTTAGTTCGAAAATCTAGGATGATAGCTTGTTTGGATTTCATAAAACCAGCTTCGTGATATTATAGCGTTTGGATGTTGAGCTATTTGTAAACTAGGTTTCTGGTGGCCTATGAGCGAGTAATTATGAAAGAGTTCTAACCTCAAAGCTACAGATCAAAAAAGCTCAAAGGTACAACGGTGAGTTTATGGGTATTGTGCAGAATGTTAAAGACGGTAAACATACAGAATCCGTGTAGATGATGACGGTGTTGTGTGGTTTAGAAGATAGCTAATATGTGTTTCTAAATGATCAGGCACTTCGCGAGAAGGTTAGACGGAAGCTCATAGTTCTCCAATTTACTATTCATGCCAGGTTCAACCAAGATGTACAAGATTTGAAACAAGAGTACTTTTTTTTGGAATGCAAGAACAAGATGTGGCTTAAATCGTTTTTGTATCCAAATGTATGAAACTTGTCAGCAGGTAAAAATTGACATCAGAGGGCTAGTTGTTATTGTTACAGAGCAGCCATTGGAGATTCAAGTGGAAATGGATGAGATTATCCAAGGATTTCGTTACAGTTACTACTCTTTACTTACTGGTTATGCCCTCTCTACCCTATACTCAGAAAAGACAAATGATGCGAATTGTGTGGTTGTGATCGGACTAAAACCAAGTCTGCTATTTTCTTACCCATTCGGAAGAACAATTGGTAATAGTAAGTTGGGGCGGAGATTTATCGAATCACGGAAATCGTTAGACTTTAGACTTGCATTGGTACACACACCCTGACGTCATAGTTGTGTCCGACGGATCCCAAGTTTATGTCTCGTTTTTTGGAAGGATTACAGAAAGCTATGGGGACATCGTCTTAAAGTTCAAGAACGAAAACAACAAAGCATATCATCCTCAAAACCGTATGGACAGCAGAGAGGAACCATTCAGAACTTTGGAAGATATGTTGAGGGCTTGTGCTTTAGAATGGACTGGAGCTGCTTGGATGAATATTTATGCTTGGTGGAAGTTGCCTACAAATAAAAGTTGGCATGCTAGTCATCAAGCAAGGCAGCACCTTTCGACGCTTTTTGTATAGTAGAAATGTTGTAGACCGAACACCTATTGCTAGGATAAGTAGTGAGAAGCGTTTGATTGAAGGTCCAGGAGCTCACGAGATTACTACTGAGCAAAGGTGGCTTTGCTAAGGAGAAAAATGAAAGAGCTAGATCGCTACAGAAGAGTTATGGCTGATAAGCATCGACGTGACTTAGAGTCTTTCAAGATGGAGATCGTGAATTTCTGAGGTTTTCGCCATTCAAAGGAGTTAAACGTTTTGGGTCAGGCAAGCTCAGTCCTCGATTCATCATCTTTTCGTTTGAAGATTTTGGAACGTATTGAGAGGTATCGTATCTGTCTGGGCGCTAGATCCTCCGCAGTATATCGCACATTCACGATGTCCTTTCATAGTATCATCTTTTTGAGGGGATACCCATTATCATCCCTTTGCATGTCGCAATCTTATCCTTTTGATCAGATATCAGCCTGATAAGTCTTGTCCGAGGAACCTGAATCCATTCTTGATCGGCAAGAGAGAGTCATGAGAAACAAAGTTATTCCTTTTGTGAAGATTCTTTGGAAGAATCACCCAGAGCGTGAGGCTTACCTAGGAGACCGAAGAGTCTATTGCAGAGCTAGTAAAACCACATTTCTTTGACTATTCGTATTGTTCGATTCGTTCTCATTTTCCGATTATCATTTCCCGTTCATTCAATGTTTGAGGACGAAAATTTTTGTTTAGAGGGGAAGAAGTTGTAAAACCTAAAAATCTCAACAAGTGTAAAATTACCAAAATAACCTACCCCTAATTAAAGAAACTTCCCAAAAGCTTAAATAAAATTCTTTAAATGTTTAGAAATTATGGAAATAATAAACAAAAAATATTGCAATTAATAAAATATTTGTAAGATTTAAAATAATACCAAATGTTATAACAAAGAAAAAATAATTAATAATTATTTATATATGAATCTGTATTGCCGAAAATAATTAAGTTAAGTATTAAGTAAATATAAATTACAAATTAATATAAAATATAATTAAGATAATGATAAATAATTGGCAAATTATAAAAATCAGATTTAACTATTTTGAAAGCCCCTTATACCGGCATAATCCCTTTTATAAATTTATTTATGCATCTTTCATTTTGATAAAACACTAATAACAACACCTACCGTGAAAACCTAAATATAATCAAAAGTGGCAGCACAAAATTTCTCCAAGGAAAGCACGATTTTTCTAGGGTGTTTTGAAGGTCAAGGATTGTGGGAAAAATAGTGGGAAGATTGTATAAAAAAAAGCTTGTAAATGGATTTGGTTATTGTTTTGGGATCGAATTAAGCAACCGAATAACATAAATTCATAAAATCACTAAGGATCATCAAAGGTATTTTTGTATCTCAATTTTCATCATATTAATTCGTTCTATGCATGAGAAAAATTATCATGCATGTTATTTTGATTTTATAAATTAAAACATGTTTAAAACCCTAATTTTTCAGCTAATTATGAAATCGGGCACAAATAATTTGGAAAATTGAGATTTTATATTTTTCTAAGGTTTTTTAATATTCATATATGACTCAGATAAATTGTTGGAAAAATTTAGGATAATTCAATAATTATTGGGATTTATCAATTTGCCGAATTCGAATTAAAGCAAAATGAAAAAGAAATAAAATTATGGTTTAGGGTTTTGATAATTTTTTTCCAGGTGCAAAAAATGCCAATTATTGGAAATAAATTATGTTTTTTGGGGGAATGGGAAAAATTAAATTAGCGGTTTTGTTAATTAATTAGTTAGGCCGAATTATGATTTAAAAGTAAGAAGAGGACTTGTATTGTAATTTCCTGAAAACTATGGGGGTCTGTTTTAGACATTTATTAAATTTTAATATATTCTGAATAAAATAATTTGGTGGGTAAAAATGTCATAATTGATATTATTTTGATTAAAATTGTTAATTACAATAATAAGTAATATAAATTAATTAATTAAAATAGAGGGACTGAAATTTGTAAATTCTGAAAATAAAAAGTTGTTATTGTTTTGGGTATTTAGATGATAAAAGTAAGAATTTTTTTCATTTGGAATTTTAAAGGACTTGTTTGTAATTATGGATAATTAAAGAATATTGTTTAAATAATTAATAAACAAAAAGGCTAAATCTGTGAAATTGTATAAATTAAGAAGGGTATGACTTTAAATACAGAAAATGGAAGGATAAATCTGATATAAAATGTGAAACTTTGATATTTACACTTTTAACCTTGAAAATTGTTGATTTTGCATACTAAACCCTAAAATATGGAAAGTTGTCATATTTAACCCTAAACTTGTAAAGTTGGCATATTAAGTCCCTAAGCTATTCAAAATGCTTAATATAATCTCAAATGATGAATATTACTAATTTTGGAAACTTACTAAAAATGGAAAGTTACTAAAAATGGAAAGTTACTAATTTTGGAAAGTTACTAAAAATGGAAAGTTACTAAAAATAGAAAGTATAACTTAAATGAATGGTATTTGTAATCGAATTCATCCTTTCGTTTAGGTTCGGAGACAAAGGGAGTGATTTTTGATTTCCTGTGGTATTTTCTTATTTTCTTTGATTATTGCTTTGCTTCGGAATAAGGTACGATATCTTAATAACCTAAACCTCTCATACCATTATTAATGATTTATGTGTTGCTGTTCTTCTTTTCCGTTATAGGTACAGATATTCTAACCTATTGGTTAAGGTTTCTCATGACATATTTCCTCCTACTTTGATATCATATGTGAAATGCTACATCGCTGCTCTGACCTTTTATCCTTGGGCTTTTATAATATGATCTGTCATTATGTATCTATTTGAACCCTGCTATGCTACCTTTGATATTTGAACCTTTGATATTTGAACCTTTGATATTTGAACCTTTTATATTTGAACCTTTGATATTTGAACTCTTTAGATATTTGAACCTTTTGGACAATCTGAACCTTTGACATTGAACCTTTGAATGATCCCTTGAAATGAACTTTGATATGACTTTGTTTGAACCTTCAGTTTGAGAACCAAGCTACTATTTATTTCCTAGCCCTGAAGGGTAACATGTGCCGTGTCATTGATGCAACCTTTTGCATGACTCATGAGTGAGTGAGGTGATTTCTCACGCCGCCCCCATTTGATATTATATGCGCAATTATGAAGATTATTATTTGTTTAAGGGGCTTAATGGATGCCATCCTAGATTTGGTTTTTGTATTTGATGAGATTATACATTATGATATATGTATAATTGTGACTGATTTTGGGTTGCAATCCACGACTTTCACAATTTTGGAGTTAGCAGACTCCCATGGTTACTATAATGATTATGTTTAGGGCTTGGTAATTGGACTTAATTTGATTCTCTGATTCATCAAACCTTACACTATGAATGAAATCAGATTTATCTACCTTATATATTGTATACCTCTGATTCAAGTCTTGGTTATCCTTTGTACCTTTATCGTATCCTATGATTTTCGTTATCTTTTGCTTTTCGATTATATATAGCTGTTCACTGGGCTTATGTAAGCTCAGCCCGCACTTTCCTTTTCTCCTGCGCAAGGTATCAAGCTAAGGAGCTGGGGTTGCTTACAACCTATGAGTGCTAGTTGTGGACTTACCCTAGAGATCTTGAGTTTTGATATATGATTTTATTTCTTTTTTTCACGACGTTCGTTATTTCCGGTTATTTCGATTGGATATTTTTGTCCTTTTGAGAACTTATTACCTTAAGTCATGTTGACTTATTTTCCTTTGGTTATTTATTTAAGACTTCCCGCTTGTTTATGCTTAGTGTTTATGTATTTATGTAAAAATGCCTTATGATGACACAACATACCATAATGTAAACCTTCACCCTTTTGGGTAGGGGCGTTACAAGTACCCAATCTTACTTGAAGACTCAACCATATTTACTCAGGTTGCTTGACGTGCTGTTACTATCTTTTGCTATATCAACCTTAATCCCTGTTAAGATTGTGATAAGGTCGTCAGCTTTCATTTTGGAATATTTATTACATCTACATATCAGGTGAGTTCATAGCCTCGCCTTTCAATCTTTTGAATGTTTTATAAACCCGCGAGGGGGATACATGCTCAATTGTTTTTAATATATACAAGTACTTAAAACCGATATTGTGAAATTCATAACCTCCGTCCCGCCTTTACTTATTTACATGTTTTATAAACCCGCGAGGGGGATACATGTTTGTTTACAAACTCTTTTGCATACTCGTTTATCTTATAACAATGTGATTACTTTTCAAAGACTTAATGAGTTCATAATCTCACATGATTTATAAACCTGTGATATCTACTGTAAACCATGAATGCAAGTGTTCTCTAAACTATATGCTACCCTGATATATTATTTCCTGAAATACAAGAAAGTATCTCATACATATCGTAATAACTCCTAATATCTCTTTGGGAGTATCTCCCAAATCACATTTGGGTAATATCTCCCAATATCTCTTTGGGTAGTATCTCCCAATATCTCTTTGGGTAATATCTCCCAATACCTTTGGATAGTATATCAAAGTATCCCCTTAGGGTAGTGACTCCTAATATACTCCTGGAAAAGGTTCCCGTGTTCTATTGAGTTTTAAATATGTAGATTCATAAGCTTAGGCAATAATACTATTTCTATAATAATTATACTCATTAGCATTATTACCACTTTGGGTGTAAACCACCATAATTTCAACCATATTTAATTATAAACCAAGAATTTCACTCAACCTAGTGTGTTGACGCCTTTATAAGCAGTTTAATCTCATAAGTAAATGACAACTTATGGCATTGAGTGGGAAGCTCTAGTTTGTATGCCACTGGGCCAATCTGTTCAAGGATTTTGAATGGTCCAATGTACCGAGGGTTAAGCTTTCCTTGTCTTCCAAAATGAATGACACCTTCTCGAGGTGATACTTTCAACATTACACGATCTCCCACTTGAAATTTTAAAGGCTTTCGCCTTATATTGGCGTAACTTCTTTGTCGATATCTTGCAGCTTGCAAGCGTTATCGAATTTGCACTATCTTTTTAGTGGTTTCATGGATTATTTCTAGTCCCGTGAGTTGAACATCTCCAACTTCGGCCCAACAAATAGGTGATCTGCACTTTCGACCATAAAGTGCCTCAAATGGTGCTGCCTTAATACTAGCATGGTAACTGTTATTGTAGGAAAATTCTACCAATGGTAAGTGTCTTTCCCATCCTTTTCTAAAATCTATAACACAGGCTCGAAGCATGTCTTCGAGTGTTTGAATGGTTCTTTCACCTTGTCCATCATTTTTTGGGATGACATGTCGTACTCATGTCTAATTAAGTACCCAAAGCACTTTGTAATGATTGCCAGAATTTGGATGTGAAATGACTGTCATGATCTGAAATGATAGATATTGGCACGCCATGCCGAGAGACTATTTCTTTAATGTATAACCTTGTAAGGGTTTCCATACTCTCTATCTCTCAGGTAGGGATGAAATGTGCGAATTTGGTAAGGCGATCGACAATGACCCAGATTGTGTCATGTTCGTTTGATGTTTTTGGCAATTTTGTGATGAAATCCATTGTTATTCTCTCCCATTTCCACATAGGAATCTCCGGTTGTACCAATAAGCCGGATGGCTTCTGACATTCTGCCTTAACTCTAGAA
>BQNB010018342.1:42711-68447 GCA_026074375.1 Tanacetum coccineum
TAAATTAATTTGAGCACACACACTTAAATTTATGATTTATGTCGGGAAGAGAAATTCACAAGTTGTAATTATAAGTAGTCATAGCTTCTTAGCTCGTACTTAACGGTGATCTTATTTTTAAGCTTAGTATGGGAAAAGTGAAAAAAATGGGAATGATGAAGTTATGTTTTAGACACTTAATCGTGTTTTTTGTTCCATTATCCTAAAAATTACCACCAAGGTAATGAAAACTGTGAGATCCCAGTAATAGATCTTTCTAGCCTGTTAAGGGTGGTAGATAACTTTCGCAAGTAAATCTACAAGAGAGGCTCTTGGTTGAATACCAAGCTATATGCGGAATCTA
The DNA here is from genome assembly GCA_026074375.1 of Tanacetum coccineum. Taxonomy (NCBI): domain Eukaryota; kingdom Viridiplantae; phylum Streptophyta; class Magnoliopsida; order Asterales; family Asteraceae; genus Tanacetum; species Tanacetum coccineum. The sequence continues at coordinate 43,055 of BQNB010018342.1, forward strand.
TAACTTGATAATAAGAAGAATGATAACAGAGATAATAAGAAAGAAACAGATCACTATTGATCAATATATTAAAAATACTAACTATTAGAATATGTTTTTGAGATCTAGTGATGTACATTCTACATTGCCGTGGGTTTCTTATATACTAGTGAAACCCTAGCGGCCCAATCTATCTAAATGGGCTTTGATTGATATGCATTATCACTTCCTAACATTTCTCATGCATATACTAACTAACTATTACAAAACTGCGTTATCAGCAGAAACAATATTACTATTAGCATAAATGATTAACTATCAGCAGAAATGAAGTACTTGATATACTATCAGCAGAAATGACTTATATCAGCATAAATAACTTAGTCAGCAGAAATGACTTATCCTAACAATCCTCCCCTAAACTGGATTGTAACTTGCTTATTGTCCAGTTTCTAGTAATAAATCAATATCTTCAGCACTTGGAGGATTGACAGCAACACTATATGAATGCACCACAGAAGTTGAGCAAGGATGACATGACAGCCAACAGCAACAGTAGAAGCCAGCCTGCTTGGCCTTGTTGAGTCTTGAAAGAATGTATCAGCAACAATGTAAAACATATTAGCAAATGTAATCAAATCAGCAACAGGGTGTTGAAAGGCCAAGCAAGTCTAACAGCAATATAGTTTGGAACCACCACTGCTACCATGACAGTATGTACAAAAGTTTCAAACTGGCCTCATCACTTCAAATGAGGGAAGCGAATCATCAACAGAACCTAAATGATTTGATGTCTCTTTACCAGTAGCCATTAACTCTGGAGTAGCCAGTCCTTTGGTAACCAGTAAGGTTGTGTATCCTTAGGTGGACTAAAAACCCCATCAACTCTCAGTACAGAAAACATAGTGAGTTGCAAACTATATGACTTTTGGAAAGTCAGATACAGCCATCAACGGTAATTGAATGACCTTTACACACCTACGCGTGTATCTAGTCAATCCTTAGATACCGAAAAGAAAGAATATCTACGATGGATTGATAACCATCTCAACTAATCAGTACGTAAAACATCGGTAAGTTGAGTTACCCTGATAAGTTTTAGCGACCTATCACCGCTATAAAACGGATTTGAGAAGCGCTTTACCAAGTAGCCATACACTCTTGGGCTAGTCAATCCTTGGATAACATACTAAGAAACATCCATGTGTGATTGAAACCAATCCAACTAATTCGAACATACAAACCAGTGAAGAGTTGGAACCGCCAGTCCACATTTTGGTAAAGTGCCAACCATCTAATCATGGAGTTTCCACAGCCTTTACCATAAGCCATGAACTTATAGATTTTAACCCCCAATTTAAAAACTCAGCAGAAACAGACATGTTTCAGCACAAATGAAGTACATCAGCAGAAACAAAACAAAATCAGCAGAAACCAGAAACATCAGCAGAAACCACATCTTATGCATCCTTTTCAACCTGCACTTGGTTAGCATTGAAACAAAAGAAATATACAATGGACAAACGAGATATCTAGATAAATAAAAAAAATAAAATAAAAATCTAGAAATGTAGTACAACAGCATGCCTCCCCTCAACCATAGGCCTCCCCTTAAACATAGGCACTATGGATTGAGCATCCCAATGTTAACCACTAAGAATGAAAATCGAGGACCATCAAACTTTTTAGTTAACAAGTCTGCAACATTACGTTCAGTGGGAATTTTATCAACCTCAATAAGTCCCTTTTCATAAGCATCTCTTATAAAGTGATGCCTAATCTCAATGTGTTTGGTTCTTTGATGAAAAACAGGATTTTTGACAATACTTATGGTGCTTTGGTTATCGATAAAGATTTTGGTTTTCATGAAGTTAAACCCATAATCTAAGAGTTGATTTTGTATCCAAAGTACCTGACCACAACATGAAGCAGCTGCGACATACTCAGCTTCACAAGAAGATGTAGCCACAATAGTTTGCTTTTTACATTGCCAAGAAATAAGTCGTCTCCCTAAATATTGACATCCACCGGTAGTAGATTTCCTATCCCCTGCAGCTCCAGCATAATCACTATCCGAGAATGCTTCCAAATGAAAGGGAGAATCCCGAGGATACCAAAGGCCTAACTTAGGAAAAGCCTTGAGATACTTGAAGATGCGTTTCACAGCAAGAAGATTGGACGTGGTAGGAGAAACTTGATTTCGAGCACACGCACTAACAGCAAACATGATGTCTGGCCTCGACGCAGTTAAGTACATCAAGGATCCTATCATAGACCTGTAGTAATGAACATTAACGGCCGCATCAGAAGAACTGTTATCTTTGAGCTTTGGTGGCTCAAATGGAGTAGAAGCCGCTTTGTTGTCGACCATATCAAACTTGGTGAGTATGTCTTGAACATACTTTTGTTGATGAATAAAAATCCCATCCTTCCGTTGATCAACCTGTAGACCCAAAAAGAAAGTAAGCTGCCCCATGGAACTCATTTCGAATTCACTCTGCATGAGCGATTCGAACTCATCACTCCAATCCTGTCGAGTGGAGCCAAAAATAATATCATCCACATACACTTGAACAAGGATGATGTCTTTGGCATTCTTCTTCAGAAAGAGAGTCTGATCAATGGTTCCCCGTCGATATCCATTCTTCAAAAGGAATGAAGAAAGTGTAGCATACCAAGCTCGCGGAGCTTGATGTAAACCATATAATGCCTTGACAACTTTGTAAACTTTCTTTGGGTGTTGGGGATCCACAAAGCCCTTAGGTTGAGTAACATAAACCTCCTCCTCAATTTTCCCATTAAGAAAAGCACTTTTGACATCCATCTGGTACACCATAAAGCCCATAAATGAAGCAAATGCTAAAAATAGTCTGATTGCCTCAACTCGAGCAACTGGTGCAAAGACTTCAGTGTAGTCAATGCCTTCCTCCTGTCTGTGTCCTTGTGCAACCAATCTAGCTTTGTTCCGACATACAATCCCTCTAGCATCCCTCTTATTTTTTAGAATCCATTTAGTACCAATCGCTCTTTTACCCTTAGGAAGTTCTACAAGAACCCAAACCTGTTGATTCTTGAATTGTTGCATTTCTTCCTGCATTGCTTCAACCCAATCAGGATCATTAAGGGCTTGATCAACGCTTGCAGGTTCCATCTGAGATAAGAAACACGCAAACATACACAATTGGAAATCAATATGATTGTTCCTGCGTTGATGCTGAATATAGCTAACAAAAGCACTGGCTGACTGCTTCTTCTCCTTTAGTTGACTCCTAGTTTGCACAGGAGAACTGACATTCCCTATGATCAAAGAAGGTGAGTGAACATTATGGACCCTTGTTGTAGCAGTAGGATTTACATCAATTGTAGATTTCATATTTGTCACATCAGGACCAGTATATTCATCGTCATAAGAAGAAGAGGTGAAGATTCCAGAGTCAGGATAATTGTATATCTTGCTTCCATCATGTAAATCAGAAGATTCAAGTTCTGAGGGTGTCGGAAACCTGAGAGATGGCCCACCAAGGTCATCCTGTGAGCGTCCAGCAGAATTGGACTTCCTTCCAGCAGAATTGATAGTTCTACCAGCAAAATTGAAAGCTTCAGCAGAAACAGGAGATGTTGGAGGAGAACGTTCAGCAGAAACAGAAAATGTCTTGGAAAGATTCATGCCAGCTTGAGCTTGTCTTTGGAGCTCTGTGAGTGCATCCTTCTCAGCTTGATCTTTCACTGAAGAAGGTGTCACACTAGGTGATACTTGATCATTGGTAGACTTAGCTGCATTCACAAAAGATGTAGTAGGATACGAGGGTATAATTATCACATCTTGCTCATCATCCGAGTCTGAATCATCATGATCTTGAGAACCTGCATATGTAGATGCTGTAGCTTGGGTACCTGCAGAGAGGTTAGTACTACTAGACCTACTATAATTCAAAGAATCTGTAAGATAATCAAGGTCAAAGTACCAAGCTTGCCCAGTTCCTTGAATATTAGGTTTGTTCTCAAGAAAATTCAAATTCATAGTTTCTTCAATCCTATGGGATGCAAGGTTATAGACTCTATAGGCTCTACCATGGGTGGAGTACCCAACAATGTACCCCTCATCAGATTTCCCATCAAACTTTCCCAAAGGGTCACTTGTATTCAAAATAGTGACATGGCACCCAAAGGGTTTGAAATAGCTAATTGAAGGTACCTCACCAGTTAATAATTCATAAGGTGTTTTATTATGGGGTTTAGTCACCAATACCCTATTTAGGACATAGCAAGCAGTATGGACTGCTTCAGCCCAAAACATGGTAGGAAGTAAAGAGTCTGCTAGCATAGTACAAGCAGCCTCTATAAGGGTCCTATTCTTTCGCTCAGCAACTCCATTTTGTTGTGGAGTTCTGGGGTTACTATAATCCCTTTTAATACCCTTTTCCCTACAAAAATCAATGAACTTTGCATTTTTGAATTCAGTACCATGGTCACATCTAATACACTTAACCTTTAGGTTGAACTGATTCTCCACAAGAGTGATAAAATCTTTAAGAAGAAGGTATGTCTCACTCTTGTGTTCCATGAAAAATACCCAACTAAACCTGGTATACTCGTCTGTAATGACAAGACAGTAGATCTTGTGATTGATGCTTCGCACAGAGACCGGTCCAAATAGATCCATATGCAAAAGATGAAGAGGTTGATGAATCAAGCTAACAACAGAGATCCTTTGTCAACTACCTTAAGTAGTTTCCCCTTTGTTGCATGCCACACATGTGTGATCATCTGAAATAGCTTTGGAAGGAGGCCCTCGTACTAGATTGCCCGTTTACGAGTTACTGTTCATGTTCTTAAAGTTAACATGACCCAACCTGCGATGCCATTTGGTAGATTCATCCACAGAAGCCTTGGCGAGCAAGCAAGTGATGTTGCCTTGAGAAGAGGTGAATCTTTAATTAAAAAGAGTAATTGTCCAATTCACGTCAAATCGTAGCCGTAAAAATCGCAAGTTGATACTTTCTTTGAAAAATATCAATTTTAACCCCCAATTTAAAAACTCAGCAGAAACAGACATGTTTCCGCACAAATGAAGTACAGCAGCACAAATGACTGTGTTTCAGGTTAGCATTGAAACAAAAGAAATATACAATGGACAAACGAGATATCTAGATAAATAAATAAAATAAAATAAAAATCTAGAAATGTAGTACAACAGCATGCCTCCCCTCAACCATAGGCCTCCCCTTAAACATAGGCACTATGGATTAAGCATCCCAATGTTAACCACTAAGAATGAAAATTGAGGACCATCAAACTTTATCATACCTTTTGGTGTTAGCCTACAATATACAACAACAATAAAAATGTTAGTTATAGCAAGGGACCCAAGTCATTACTGACTTGGGTCAAACTAGTACCAATAGTTGGAACTAGATTTTCTATTGGAGTGGGACCTCATGTGAGTGGCAAAGCCAGGATCAGTCCAAGTCTAATAAGCAGATGGAGAATAGACACTTTCGCCATAAAAGCTATTAAGATAATTAAGATAAGCATAAAAATGTCCATTATGAGAAGGTAGTCTATGCAGTGGCATTTGAGGATGAGAAAAAGGTTGGACATAAGGGGTCGTAGGTCTACCATTTCGTGCACGTCTTGCTGGAATAACATAACCAGCAGGAATGGATGCTTCAGCAGAATTGTAAGAATCAGCACAAATGGGGTTGGACCTATCTGCAGAAATGTCTATAGGTGTTTTCCTTTTTGAGGCATTATTTCTTGAACCCCTCCCTTTATCCAATCGTTTCTCATAGTAATCACAGTCTTTTATAAGATGCTTGGTACTTCCACAAACAAAACAGGATTTAGAAGTAGAAGATTTATGATTGCTGAAAAGACTTCTCTTATTCAAAGAACCAACATTATCACACTTTGTTTTTGAATTACAAGAAAAAGAAACACTAGGAACAGACGCATTAGACATATAAGGACCTAAAATACTTCCAGTGACCCTTGTTTCTTCAGAAGCACTTCCAGTGGATTTGACACTAGTAGAGTCTTGAGAATCATTATCACTGGTACTGGGTTCAGAACACTCCATGCTAGAATCAAATGAGGAGAAGTCTTTGGGAGATGGTTCGGAAGACCTGTCACTGAAATCAAAGAAGGCAGAATCATTAGAATTAGCGAGACTGCCCGTAGGAGTCTTGATTTCAGTGGTCTCACTAGTCTGTTTCCGATATTCCCTTACTTTCTCATTATCATCAGAAGCATTGGAGGTAGGCATATAGTTCCCTGTCATAGGTGGGGGAACTGCGTTCATATGGTCAACTTTGTCAAACCTATTGTAAATAGGGTTTGCTCCTATGTCTTCTAAGTCAGTGGTAAAAACACTAAATTCAGAGTTACCAAAACCCCAATCATCATCCCCGACCAAATTATGAAAGCCTAATCCCTTTTTAGTTCTAGCAGTCATAGAGCTATCTATTAATTTAAACAAGTTTTGTCCATGTTTGCTCCATTTTTCTTGATTAGCTAACTCTTTATCTAATTTAGCCAACAACTCTGGTTTTTCTTGAGAGGCTTGATTAATAAGTTTTTCCTTATACTCAAGAATGTTTGATTTATCTGCTAGATCATATGACAAAACTCTTATTTTCTCTTCATAGGCTAACTGATTCTTTTGATAGTGTTTTATTTGTCTTTCAAATGTTTTAACAGCTTCTTTGTGAGAATTTAATGAAATAACAGTTGCATCAAATTGATTCCTTAGGTCAGAATACTGTTTGAAAATAGAATGATATTTAGAGTCATGACACAAAGAGCATGAATGTACCTCTCCAACAAATGCAAGTGGTTGATCACTAATTTGAGCACCACCAGCAGAAACACTACAATCAGCAGAAACAAAACCTTCAGCAGAAACAACCACACAATCAGCAGAATCCACAGCACAACCTCATCAGCAGAAATCACAACTTCAGTAGGAACACACTCTTCAGCAGAAACATCATCTTTAGAATCTGACTATATCTTACATACTAGACATCATTCCATAAAATCCAAAGACCTTGTTTTCACTTCTTATTTCGGAATACTGTCCCAATTCATAACCACACATCCATCTACAGATACCAAAGGCCTTTTTATCAGGCTGAGGAAATTCCTTTCTCTCCCTAGCTTGTATGTAGAGTATTTACTGTTGAGGGGTTGATGCTCTTACAACTCTCTAGAGATGTGCACCTTCTGATGACACTTGTAGCATTGAACAATTGTTGTCAACCTTGCATTTTCCCTTCATTAAATTTGATCTTTCTTATGCTTTTTATCAAAACCTTACGAACTCTAATAGAAAGTATAGCCAATCTGATGATTCAAGTCATACTCCTCCAAGTCTTGTTTGTTTAATTGATCAAGATCATCAAAACAAAGCTGTTGATCCTTTTCATGATCAGCAAGAAGACTGTAGACAACATCATCAACAACCTTGGACACTTTTATAGAGTGCTCATTTGATGATGTTTGTGGAGATGGAAAGTAAGATGGATAACTACTGCTGCTGTTAGACCCATGAACAGCAGGTTTGTTCTGAGATGTACTGGATGATCCTACACTAATGCAAAAATGAGTGGGTCTTGATACCCTCTTACTCACTTTCTAGGATTTAAAGTTTGCTGTAGAGATCTTCAGAAGGTGAGAAGATACCAATCCTCCTTTGCTCTTAGAGAGAGAAACTGTCTCCAGGATTCTGGCAAAGGCTCTAAGGAAAAACACATTATTCAATTCTTCTTGTTCGGTTTGATTTCAAACTGGTAAATCTGAGTCCAGCATCTTTTGATCCTTTCATTTGCATTTATCCAGTCCTTCTTCAGATGGTATCTTGAATTCAGCAAATGCTTGCTGTTCATCATTGTATTCTAGAGTTTTCTAGATCTCTTTCATTCGATCCAAACTTGGTTTTATGGCATCCCTGATGTCTTTAGCATTAATCATGTAATTAAAATCATCATGGGTGTCTTTTTTTTTTTTTTTTTTTTTTTTTTTTTTTTTTTTTGATTTTTTTTTTTAATTTTTTTTTCTTTTGTTTTTATCTTTTTCCGTTTTTTTCTATATATCTGGAAGTGCAGAGATCAGAGTGGATCGAGCTTTAGATTCTCTCTGAAGAACCAAGTGTTCATCAGCAGAAACAGGATCCCGATACACTATTTTTCCATTGGAGTCAGTAGTGGTTGGTCTTGCATGGTTTCCTTTCATAACTACATTCCAGCATTGAAGATCAGTACTACTGATGTAGTTTTGCATCTTCATTGGCCAAACATCATATTCACCTACTTTAACATAGGGGAACTTTGCTGTGTTATTAACAGTGGTGACTTGAGGTAAGGTATGGTTGACAACTTCCCTGGAAGGGCCTGTTTCAATAGTCATGATGAGACGAAAGGGAGTTTTTAAGAGATTGATTAGGGTTAGGGTTTATGAAAGAAAATCTTCTTATCCAGAGACTCTCAACAGGCTCTGATACCAATTGTGAAATCCCAGTAATAGATCTTTCTAGCCTGTTAAGGGTGGTAGATAACTTTTACAAGTAAATTACAAGTTGAGGCTATTGGTTTGAATACCTAGCCTATATGCGGAAATCTATAATTGATGATAAGAAGAATGATAACAGAGATAATAAGAAAGAAACATATCACTATTGATCAATACATTAATAATAATAACTATTAGAATGTGTTTTGAGATCTAGAGGTGTCTATTCCACCTTGCCGTGGGTTTCTTATATACTAGTGAAACCCTAGCGGCCCAATCTATCTAAACGGGCTTTGACTGATATGCATTATCACTTTCTAACATTTCTCATGCATATCCTAACTAACTATTACAAAACCGCGTTATCAGCAGAAACAATCTTGCTATCAGCATAAATGAATATATATCAGCAGAAATGACGTAGTCAGCAGAAATGACGTAGTCAGCAGAAATGACGTAGTCAGCAGAAATGAGATATCCTAACAAAGGGTGAAAGCTGAAGTTATGTAACATGCTTTTTTAAATTAACCGATGTACGCAACCTACTTTTTTTATTTCAGATACACACAACATACTTTCAAATACTTACCAATGGACGTAATATTGACCAAAATGTGACCTGTTTGACCGGTTACCACTTAGAAACGTTACAGTTTGGCCCTTGTCAGCTGTGTGGATTTTCACCGTTAGTCCCTTAAACATTTTTTAACTAGAAAAAGTTACTGTAATGATACCTTGACTTTTGCATTGATTTCCATGGTTAGTCCCTTGACTTTTTCACGTTTTTATACACACATTTTTATACATGCAATTATATAAAAACGTGTGTATAAAAACGAGCGTATAAAAACGAGCGTATAAAAACCTGTATAAAAATGTGTGTATAAAAATGTGTGTATGAAAACGTGTGTATAAAAACGTATGCGTAAAAACGTGTGTATAAAAATGTGCGTATAAAAACATGTATATAATTGCGTGTATAAAAATGTGTGTATAAAAACGTGAAAAAGTAAAAGGACTAACCATGGAAATTAATGCGAAAGTCAAGGTATCGTTACTGTAACTTTTCTAGTTAAAAAGATGTTTAAGGAACTAACGGTGGAAGTCCACGCAGCTGACAGGGGCCAAACTGTAACTTTTCTAAGTGGTAACCGGTCAAACAAGTCACATTTTGGTCAATATTACGTCCATTGGTAAGTATTTAAAAGTATGTTGCATATATCTGGAATAAAAAAAAGTAAGTTGCGTACATCGATTAATTTGAAAAAATATGTTACATAAATTACCTATTAAGAAACTTGATTTGGCTCATGATTGATAAATGGTCTGTTTCTCTTATTCAAAAGTGAATCAGATATCGTATCGAGCCCCCTTATGCCATACCTATATTGCTACTTTTCGTCTCTTTATTTTCTTTCAGTGGTTACGTGTTTTTTATGTTAAAATATGAAAAAAAATAAACACAATCCATGCCACCAACTCTTAAAATATGTTGCATACCCGACGGTAGGACTATATAGTATGTGCATTTAACATCTTTATATGTAACGCTTGTGAAATCGTAACAAACTCAATAAAGTAACCATTATCAATGTTCAGTGATTTAAACAAACATTTGTAAGTATGTTGTTCAACATCCATGTGGATAACCTTTGCAAAAATAAATTATATCATATTGTTCATAAAAGTTCAAATCATGACACAACTCATATCATTGATATATAACCCTCATAAAAAAACATTTATACAATGCCATTTTGAGACTTAAATGATGATAAATTACATAGATGCATAATAGTTTCTTTGACTAACGTTTATTAAATTTGTAACTCTCCATGGCATTTATTTATAAAATTAGTGACCTAGTAATAGACCATTAAAAAAACTTTAACATAAATGAATATATAAATGATGATTCTAATCATGACATATAATATAGTCGATGCTTAATGAATATTTAATGCACAATATCAAAACATTAAAACTTATTAACCACAACCGTTACACTTAGTGTAAAATATGATATGAATCAAAATCCAATTTTGTTATAATATATCAAACCAAAATAAGTCTAGTATAAGTTAATCAACAATCGAATACACAAAAACCACTAGTCAAGTTTATTCTATGTTTATAATCCATTAGTATAGCATCAAGATTCTTGACATAAGGTTAAAACAAAACGTTTGACAAGATTTATTTATTTTTCAACTTATGTCAATTGACAAGATTTTTTTTATATGAAAGTGACTCATATTCATTTGAAACTTAACAATAAGTATATTGATATGAATACTTTATTTCATCAAACCAATAATATTTCAGACATAAATATAAACATAACATTGATATGTCATAAATATTAAAATTATTTCATACCACGGTTGGATAGTACACAAAAACTACATCACAAAAACAACATAATATATATTTTTTTTGAACGGCAACTTTATTAGACAACTAGCAAGGAGCTAGAAATTACAAAGGAATCAAATATGGGTGTTGAAGCCAACTATCCCATCTAACAGAATGTTTGCGCCTAGCAGTTCACCATAAGAAAGAGCGTCTAACTATATCGTCATAAATAACTTCTTTTCTAGGATGAGAATCCACAAATAAAAGTTGATTCCTATACGTCCAGATACTCCACCAAGCAGTGTAGAACACACCTTCCAGCACCATTTTCGAATTAGAAGACATCCGAATAGAGTTAAACCAAGAAAGCCATGAAAGATATGAGACAAAGGGAACCCAAACCAAATTCCACCACTTACATATGGAACGAGTAACATCAATCGCCATGCTACAACAAAACAGAAGGTGATCCAAATCTTCAAGGCCTGCATGACAAATGGAACAAGAGATAGGAGACACCGAAACACCACGACGAACCAGATTGATACGGGTAGGGAGACGATTCAACGAAACCTTCCAAGCAAAGATGTTAAGTTTAAAAGGAATAGACTTGACCCACCTCGTAGGGTAAACAACTTTAGGCAGAAAATTATCGTCAAGCAGGATACGATCATCTTTAACATGAAAAGAACCTTCACCATTAAGGTCCCAGACCCATCGGTCGTCCGTGTTGGATAGAACCACTGTGTCGAGAAGAACAAGAAGCTGGGAGAGCTGCGTGGATTCAACACCACCTCTGAGATCTCGACGAAGAGAAGACATAAAAGGATCATTCATTTTGACAGCCACAATACAATCCTTATTATTCTCAAGCGCGTATAAGCGAGGAAACGCCAAAAAAAGACGAGAATCACCAATCCACAGGTCCTTCCAAAAACTTGTGTTTCTACCATTACCGACTCGAATCTTGCAATGTGAGAAGAAATCTAAGCCTTGAGACTTAAGAATATTTACCTCTTTGATGATAGAGCTCCAAAGCGAGGGGTATGAAGCCGAAATGTTCTGCGTGTTTGAACCGTGCGAAGCTTGAATAAAACGAGCCCAAAGAGAATTATCCCGAGTTAAAAACCGCCACATCCACTTGACAAGAAGACCTCTATTTAAAGCGAAGAAACTAGAAACTCCTAAACCACCGTTATTTTTAGACGCAAGAACCTTAGACCATTTGACCCAAGCTATCTTCCTTTCGCCTTCTCGAATGCCATTAAAGAAATTTCTTCGGATTGACTCCATTGAATTGAGGACAGACTTAGGAACCTTATAAAGGGACATGTTGTATATGGGTGTGGAGCCGAGCACTGATATGGGGAGGGTAAAACGACCTCCTATGGACAAAGTTGTTAGCTTCCAATTAGAAAGCCTCATCTTAAGTTTAAAGATAGTATCGTCCCATTGCTTGATCGAAGACATGTTACCACCTACCACAATTCCCAAATATTTGAATGGAGTGCGCATTACCGAACATCCAATCAAAGATGCAGCCTCAGACACATTTGTTTCTGGAATTCCCACTCCAAGCAATTGACTTTTCTTAAGGTTTATAGATAAACCTGATAGCAAGGAAAACCAGCGGAGCATATGCATGATGCTTGTCAGGTTACCTCGAGTCCATTCGCCAAGCTAAATCATGCATATGAACAACGTAAGTAACCTACTGCATTACAGTTCATTTCCTACCACATCACAGACAAAATCAAGAAAACACAATCAATTTCGTTAAAAACGACAAACCATATTTACACTAAACAATTCCTATGAACAACGTAAGTAAACTAGTGCATTACAATTCATGACCTACCACCTCACAGACAAAAGCAGGCAAAGACAATCAATTTCATTAAAACCGGCAAGCCACATTTACACTAAATCATGCCTATGATCAACGTAAGAACCCTACTGCATTACAGTTTATTTTCTACCACATCAAAGACAAAATTAGGCAAGCAAAATAAATTTTGTTAAAAACGGCAAGTCACGTTTACACTAAATCATGCCTATGAACAACGTAAGTAACCAACTACATTACAGTTCATTTCCTACCACATCAAAGACAAAAGTAGGAAAGCAAAATCAATTTCGTTAAAAACGGCAAGCCAAATTTACGCTAACACGTGCATATGAACAACGTAAGTAACCTACTGCATTACAATTCATTTCCTACCACATAAGAGACAAAAGCAAGAAAACACAATCAATTTCGATAAAATTGGCAGGCCATATTTACACTAAATCATGCATAGGAACGACATAAATAACCTTCTGCATCAGAGTTCATTTCCTACCACATCACAGTTCATTTCCTACCAAATCACAGACAAAAGCAAGAAAATACAATCAATTTCGTTATAAATGACAAACCACATTTACACTAAATAATTCCTATGAACAACGTAAGTAAACTAGTGTATTACAATTCATGACCTACCACATCACAGACAAAAGCAGGCAAAGACAATCACTTTCATTAAACCCGGCAAGCCATATTTACACTAAATCATGCCTATGAACAACATAAGTAACATACTGCATTACAGTTCATTTTCTACCACATCAAAGACAAAAGTAGGAAAGCAAAATCAATTTCGTTAAAAAAGACAAGCCAAATTTACGATAACTCGTGCATATGAACAACATAAGTAACCTATTGCATTACAATTCATTTCCTACCACATCAGAGACAAAAGCAAGAAAACACAATCAATTTCGTTAAAAACGGCATGCCATATTTACACTAAATCATGCATATGAACGACGTAAATAATCTACTGCATCACAGTTCATTTTCTACCACATCAAAGACAAAAGTAGGCAAGCAAAATAAAATTTTTAAAAACGACAAGTCACATTTACACTAAATCATGCCTATGAACAATGTAAGTAACCTACTGCATTATAGTTCATTTCCTACCACATCAAAGACATAATTAGGAAAGCAAAATAAATTTCGTTAAAAACGGCATGCTAAATTTACGCTAACACGTGCATATGAACAATATAAGTAACCTACTGCATCACAATTCATTTCCTACCACATCAGAGATAGAAGCAAGAAAACATAATCAATTTCGTTAAAAATGGCATGTCATATTTACACTAAATCATGCATATGAACGACGTAAATAATCTACTGCATCACAGTTCATTTCCGACCACATCACAAACAAAAGCAAGAAAATACAATCAATTTCGTTAAAAACGACAAACCACATTTACACTAAATAATTCCTATGAACAACGTAAGTAAACTAGTGTATTACAATTCATGACCTACCACATCACAGATAAAAGTAGGCAAAGACAATCACTTTCATTAAAACCGGCAAGCTATATTTACACTAAATCACGCCTATGAATAACATAAGTAACCTACTGCATTACAGTTCATTTTCTACCATATCAAAGACAAAAGTAGGAAAGCAAAATCAATTTTGTTAAAAAAGACAAGCCAAATTTATGATAACTCGTGCATATGAACAATATAAGTAACCTACTGCATCACAATTCATTTCCTACCACATCAGAGATAGAAGCAAGAAAATACAATCAATTTGTTTATAAACGACAAACCACATTTACACTAACTAATTCCTAAGAACAACGTAATTAAACTTGTGCGTTACAATTCATGACCTACCACATCACAGACAAAAGCAAGCAAAGACAATCAATTTCATTAAAATCGGCAAGCCACATTTACACTAAATCATGCCTATGAATAATATAAGTAACCTACTGCATTACAGTTCATTTTTTACCACATCAAAGACAAAAGTAGGCAAGCAAAATCAATTTCGTTAAAAACGACAAGCCACGTTTACACTAAATCACGCCTATGAACAACCTAAGTAACCTACTGCATTACAGTTCATTTCCTACCAAATCAAAGACAAAAGTAGGAAAGCAAAATAAATTTTTTTAAAAACGGAAAGCCAAATTTACGTTAACTCGTGCATATGAACAACGTAAGTAACCTACTGCATTAAAATTCATTTCCTACCACATCAGAGACAAAATCAAGAAAACATAATCATGTTCGTTAAAAATGGAAAACCACATTTACACTAAACAATTCCTATGAACAACGTAAGTAAACTAGTGCATTACAATTAAAGACCTACCACCTCACAGATAAAAGCAGGCAAAGACAATCAATTTCATTAAAACTGGCAAGCCACATTTAAACTAAATCATGCATATGATCAACGTAAGAAAGCTACTGCATTACAGTTCATTTCCTACCACATCAAATACAAAAGTAGGAAAGCAAAATCAATTTCGTTAAAAATGGCAAGCCAAATTTACGCTAATAAGTGCATATGAACAACGTAAGTAACCTACTGCATTACAATTCATTTCCTACAACATCAGAGACAAAAGCAGGCAAAGACAATCACTTTCATTAAAACCGGCAAGCTATATTTACACTAAATCACGCCTATGAATAACATAAGTAACCTACTGCATTACAGTTCATTTTCTACCATATCAAAGACAAAAGTAGGAAAGCAAAATCAATTTTGTTAAAAAAGACAAGCCAAATTTACGATAACTCGTGCATATGAACAACATAAGTAACCTACTACATTACAATTTATTTCCTACCACATCAGAGACAAAAGCAAAAAAACACAATCAATTACATTAAAAACGGCATGCCATATTTACACCAAATCATGCATTTGAATGACGTAAATAATCTACTACATCACAGTTCATTTAATACCACATCACAGACAAAAGCAAGAAAATACAATCAATTTCGTTATAAACGACAAACCACATTTACACTAAATAATTCCTATGAACAACGTAAGTAAACTAGTGCATTACAATTCATGACCTACCACATCACAGACAAATGCAAGCAAAGTCAATCAATTTCATTAAAAATTGCAAGCCATATTTAGACTAAATCACGCCTATGAACAACGTAAGTAACCGACTGCATTACAGTTCATTTCCTACAACATCAAAGACAAAAGTAAGCAAGCAAAATCAATTTCTTTAAAAACGGCTAGCCACGTTTACACTAAATCACGCATATGAAAAAAGTAAGTAACCTACTGCATTACAGTTCATTTCTTACCACATCAAAGACAAAAGTAGGAAAGCAAAATCAATTTCGTTAAAAACAGCAAGCCTAATTTACGTTAACTCGTGCATATGAACAACGTAAGTAACCTACTGCAATTCAATTCATTTCCTACCACATCAGAGACAAAAGCAAGAAAACACAATCAATTTCGTTAAAAACGGAAAGCCATATTTATACTAAATCATGCATATGAACAACGTAAGTAAACTAGTGAATTAGAATTCATGACCTACCACCTCACAGACAAAAGCAGCCAAAGACAATCAATTTCATTAAAACTGGCAAGCCACATTTACACTAAATCATGCCTATGATCAACGTAAGTAACCTACTGCATTACAATTTATTTTCTACCACATCAAAGACAAAAGTAGGCAAGCAAAATTAATTTTGTTAAAAACGGCAAGCCACGTTTACACTAAATCATGCCTATGAACAACGTAAGTAACCTACTGCAATACAGTTCATTTGCTACCACATCAAAGACAAAAGTAGGAAAGCAAAATCAATTTTGTTAAAAATGGCAAGCTAAATTTACGCTAAGTCGTGCATATAAACAACGTAAGTAACCTACTATAATACAATTCATTTCCTACCACATCAGAGACAAAGCAAGAAAACATAATCAATTTCTTTTAAAATGGCAGGCAATATTTACACTAAATCATGCATATGAATGGCGTAAATAACCTACTGCATCACAGTTCATTTCTTACCACATCACAGTTCATTTCCTACCACATCATAGATAAAATCAAGAAAATACAATCAATTTTTTTTATAAACGACAAACCACATTTACACTAAATAATTTTTATGAACAACGTAACTAAACTAGTGCGTTACAATTCATGACCTACCACATCACAGACAAAAGCAGGCAAAGACAATCAATTTCATTAAAACCGGCAAGACACATTTACACTAAATCATGCCTATGATCAACGTAAGTAACCTACTGCATTACAGTTTATTTTCTACCACATCAAAGACAAAAGTAGGCAAGCAAAATAAATTTTATTAAAAACGGCAAGCCACATTTACACTAAATCATGCCTATGAACAACATAAGTAACCTACTGCATTACTATTTATTTCCTACCAGATGAGAGACAAAAGCAAGAAAATATAATCAATTTCGTTAAAAATGGCATGCCATATTTACACATAATCATGCATATGAACGACATAAATAACCTACTGCATCACAGTTCATTTCCTACCACATCAGAGACAAAAGCAAGAAAATACAATCAATTTCGTTATAAACGACAAACCACATTTACCCTAAATAATTCGTATGAACAACATAAGTAAACTCGTGAATTACAATTCATGGCCTATGTAACATTTCATATTTTTAGGTCATTTACGACTTCAGTTATTCAATTATTTATTTTTAGGCTTTTGCGCATTTACTTTTAATTTTTACCATTAAGCTAAGTCGCGTAAACTAAAAATGAGCATTTAACGTAAACGAGCATCAAACAATTAAATATTTTCGTCTAGTAAGTATTATAAAGTTATTTGGATGAAAATTTATAACTTCACGTAAGTTATTTTTATTGGTTACGTAAAGCGTCTATGTAACGCAATAAAACTATGGTTTTGCATGCATGGCAAACCATGAGCTCATTTAGACTTCAACGAGTAATCACTAATACTCCTAATACTGAAAAATCTCTTAAATACTCACTCACCTCACCTTAAAACTGAATTCATACTGACATACACCTACAAGTTGAAATTAAATCATCCTACACCTCCACTAACAATAATAAATAATGTTACTTGTTAACCAATGGATCAAACAACCATTTTTACCCAATGTGTGTCCCCCTTGCTTGCAAAACCCACGGTTAGAACCACAAGGCAAGAAAGAATGCCAAACCAAGCATGTTAACATTGTCTAATCATTCTTACAAGACATAGAAGTATGTACCTATCCCTAGTCTTGTACTAAACACATTAACAATATTCCTTGTCCCCTCTTTTGATCCTAAACTCACGGTCAAGAGAAGCAAGCAAGAAAAACCATATCTTAAGCCAAGTCTCATCAATGTTCTAAAGTTACCAACATGTTCCCTATGCCTAAAGAGCTTAACCATTATAATACTAAACCTAGTATGTCATTAATTAGTTAAAAACCTATATTTTTCCCCTTTTTGAACCCCAAACCAACCGAATGAAATAGACACACCAAAACCATTGGTTGGTTTTGTAGAAATGGTATTACTTCATGTCTCTTCTATATATATAGGAACTTAAAGTAAACATACTTCACTTCTTATTATTCACAAGTAAATTTCACTCAAACTCTATCCACCCTCACTCATACCCATAGTTTGCATACAACACACATGAACAATCATAGACATTGATTTCTAAGTGAGTACAAGTATACAAGGGTTGTTACATATCATATCTAAGGTGTTTCAAGGAGTCTTGGAAGCTTGGTTAGTTGTTTATAAGGGATTGTACAAGTGAAAGAAAATTAGGGTTTTCTTGGAAGTTAGGGTTTCTTTCTTGCAAAATTTGAATTAGGGTTTTGTTTGTTGGGTTGATCTTGTTCATTATTTATCCTACACCCATCTAAGGTTTACCTAAAGCCCTAATCTTTTCAATATGTTAATTTTATGTTTTATATAATTGTGTGTAGTTAAATCATCACCTAGGTTTATTTTATAAAGTTACAAAATAAAAACATGTATATGTATACACGAGTTACTTTTGTTTTGTGGATAAGATAATGTTTGAATTATGTTAATATGTTTAAAACAAGGATTTACAAGCAATGGAGTAATTATATAATTACTTGTCAAGTATTGATTATTTATTTAATTATAAAGTTTAGATAAGTAAATAAATATGTTGGACAATTTTCTTGGACAATATGGACCTACTATGATGGACACAATGTAGAGGACTTAAATTATATACCATGGTTGTTAATTTATAAATTAGAAGACTTGTGGTAATTTTATAAAGTTTAAAAGTGTATAAAATGAGTTAATTAATCTTTATATGCTAATGTTCATTCGAACAAATTGACACTTTATTTTATGGTTTATAAAAATGGTACATCTCATAAGGATCGTAAGCACATAAGAAACTTGAAAATCCGATAAATAACGAAGGAGTTATGATTTTTACGAGATTATGCGTCTAAAAGTGTTTTTATAAAACTAAATTTATAAAAACTATATGATTTCGACTCTGAGGTATTTCTTTTATATTTTTCTGTAAAATTAGATATTGTAAGGATTCTAAAAATGTAAGAAACTTGAAAAACCAATGGATATTAAACTAGTTATGACTTTTTCATGTTTATGTAATAAAATAAACAAAAGTAACTTTATAAAAGTAATTTTATAAAAACTAATTTTTTTACAGAAACAAACAGTGGACATGGACTATGTTAGATGATATTAAATTTAATTATGAATCCATGGACATAAGAATCACTAGAAACCGAATTAAAATGGATAAGATACAATAAATATACGATTTCAACAATTAAAGTTTATAAAAAGTATTTTTAAAAATCTACACATACTCTTACTGTTCATAACAGTAAATATTAATATAATAAATGTAATATTTGATTAGATTTTTCAAATACGAATCCATACATGTAAAGTGCGATGGAAATGGGATTAAAACGAATAAGTTAAGACATTTTTAAATTATAATGATTAATTATATAAAAGTAATTTTATATAATTTATTAAATATATTAAATGTTACTATTCATCAGTGACTTAATATTTACAAATATGATATTTTGATATATCATTCAAATACGAAACCACGGATATAAAGAATATGTAAAACGGATTTGAAACAAGAAAGATATGACATTTTTACAAAAAAGTGATATTTATAAATGTTTTTAACTTTATAAATACTATATTCTCAAGTAATTAAATTATTTATATAATAAAATCTTACAAATAATACATCAAGTGTTTTTGACGAATAACAAATTGTTGGACAAATATATCATTTTACGATTTCAAATACATGAACATTTATTTTACGAATGCAAATCAAATTGTTTAATTTTATAAATTAAACAAACACTTTTAAATGGTGATGTAACTATATAGAATTATATATGGCATTAGTTATTCAAAGTACATAGTATTCATACGACCTATGTTTAATTAGGTTGAATTCGGACTTCGCTTGTCGACTCACTCACTTGATTTATTTCATTCACTTCATTTGCTGAGTTGAGTTCATAGCCTCATGTTTTGCTATATCAATGATTTACAATTTTTGGGGTGAAAAACATGCATTGTTTTACGATTGGACGCAAGTGTACATTTTTACCTGATTACGTGTTTGCCTAAGTAGCGATAACCCTCTGAGCCCATTATCATGAACTGTCAATTACTTTGTATGAGCACGAATGTTATAAATAGATCTATTTGGGATTGACATCCCCATTCGGGTAAGTAGCGCTCACTGGACAACAGACGTATACCATGTCGGATTTAGGATGTTGCGGGTAAGAACATCATCACGGGCAATTTTGGCAATTTATATTGTAATTCAGACATGTCGAGCTTCAGTGTCATGAGCTTAGGGAAACCTAATCACATTTTGTGATGTTTGCATCTGTTACATTATCACGGGGAAAATCTTGCGGTCCTACATTACATTTTACATAAACCTATGAATTCACCAACTTTATGTTGGCGTTTTAAAGCATGTTTTTTCAGGTTAATGAGGCACGAGGTGCTAAGGATACATTGGGGATACTCTTTTGGGGAGTCATGCATAAAAGATTTAAAGTCATTACATCTTGGGATATTTGTTATGATCTAAAATCTTGTTTATTTCAATGTTGAACAATTTAAGCCGTTGTGCTTTGTATTAAACAATTTCAATAAATTTAATGTATCATATTTCAAACGACTCTTTTAGAGGTCGTTCTCATATCTTGTGCTATTGATTTATGAAGTAACGCTCCCGGATTCATTATTCTGCTGCGACCCAATTTGGGGGTGTTACAGATTGGTATCTAGAGCCAAGGTTATAGAGAAACGGGTCAAATGTTTTACTTGGACTATAACCATTTTCAAACATTACATCATAAAACGGGATTTTTATGGGACATTCATTCATATGTTACTTGTTGCATTAGTTGGGTATACTATATGTTGCATGGTTCTCATACGTGTTTATAATATATTAAGTATATTATTATTGGTCTTATATATGTACTAATGTAAACTCTGTTTGAGTGTTACAGATATAGTCATGTCATCGGATTCGGCATCATCCGAGGTTACATATACGTCTATATCATCGCATGGAGTTCCGCTAGCTTGGGTTGTGGACTTCTTCAGACTCCAGGAGCCCGACTCACCGGAGGCTCCATCGGTATCACTGGACTATGTGCCTGGCCCTGAGGAGCCAAAGCAGGCACCGCTCTTGCCAGATTATGTGCCTGGACCAGAGTACCCCGAGTACTTGGCCTCATCTGATAAGGAGCTTCTCGTTGAGGATCAGCCTTATGCTGTTGCTGATTCACCTATAGCCTTATCTCCGGGCTACGTTGCTGACTCGAATCCCGAGGAGGATCCCGAGGAGGACTCTGAGGATAGCCTAGTAGACTATCCAGCTGATGGAGGTGACGGCGATGATGATGACTCTTATGATGATAATGATGATGATGAGGAAGAGGAGGCTTCAAAGGAGGAGGAGGATGAGCATCTAGCTCCAGCCAAATCTGTTGTTGCACCCGTTGTTGACCATGTCCCCTCTTCTGAGGAGACAAAGCCATTTAAGAATGATGAGTCTGCAGCTACACCACCATCACCACTGGCATGTCGTATCACTGCTAGGATATCTATCCGACCCGAGGCACCTATGCCTTTTCCATCAGAGGAGGAGGTCGAGAGACTTCTTGCCTTACCACCACCACTACCATCACCACTCATCTCACTATTACCACCCTCTCTAGAGAAACGCCTTGCTAGGTGTTTAGCTACACCTGCACTTCCATCTTCACCACTTCTTATAGAACCTCACCCATATGGTAGCCCTAACCATGTGTGTGCACCCCCAGGCTTCAGAGCTGCCATAGGTAGATTGAGAGCCTCATCACCATCCACTCATCATCCACTACATCCATCACCACCATTACCACCTCTACCATCATCACTACATTTACCACCACCTGTACCCATATCATTACCATTACCATCATCACCACTACCACCACTACCAGCCTCACTGTTCATACCACCACCAGTCGACCGTAGGGAGGACACTCTCAAGGCCGAGTTACCACCTCATAAGAGGTTATGTCTGACTGCTCTCACATCGAGGTATGAGGTGTGGGAGAGTTCGACTGCTGCTCCTAGACCTGCTGGAGGTCAAGGGATAGACTATGGGTTTATCAGTACTCTGGATGCTGAAACCAGATGTCAGAGAGCTGAGGAGGTCGGCTATGGGATTTGAGATGTTTGGGTAGACCCGACAAAGGCTGTTGAGGAAGTAGCACCGACGACCCTTGAGGGGGTCAATGCTAGAGTGACAGAGCTCGCTGCAATTCAGGAGCAGGACATACAGGATATTTATGCTGTGATAGAGGATACTCAAGATAGACAGACTCACTTATTTTAAAGAGTCGATGGATTGGCCGAGGATGGATAGTTTCACAATGAGACTACACGACTATTAGATCAGGAGGCCCTAGTTTCTCAAGAGGCTTAGGCACATTCCGTTGAGTTGAGTTCGGTAGTTCACCATGAACTACAAGCATATAAGACTCATACACAGATGCAAGACTTCCGTATTGCCTCACAGGAGTCACTGGTGACGACATTGATTGCATATGGTTCATCACTGCAAGGACAGTTATCAGCAACATTCAGACAAATTCAGGTGCTTCAGGCTAGAGGTCAGACTCATGCAGATGATCGCGAGGGCGCTGGTAGTTCTGCCTAGATTTACACTTCTCATGTTGTATTCATAGCTATCATTATGTTAGCGGGCTAAGTATTATGGGTTATATGCCCAGCTAGCACGGCAGTAGGACTTGTATTTTAATTTCTTGTATCAGACAATCATGTATGTTTTCCAGTTATATATGATGTGTTGTATTATGTCATGTCGATCTCAATTCTGTTATGTGTTGTGATCTCGGTCATGTTATATAATCACTATGTGATGTGATCTTGATATATATGTTGTACCCATGTCATGCTGTGATGTTTATGAAAACTCACGTATTTTATATTGTTGTGATTTAGAATAATATGCCACCAAGGAGATCCTCTGCTACTGCAAGGGCTGCCCCTATAACAGCTGCTGCTGTTGAACAGCTAATCGAAGCAAGAGTGTCTGCGGCACTTGCTAATCATGAAACTCTTCAAAATAGCACTAACGGTTAGGGCGATGGAAGCCATAATTCTAACACTAGAATTAAAGGAACAGTACGCGCTTCGCGTGAGTATACGTACAAGGATTTTCTAAATTGCAAGCCCTTTTCTTTTAAGGGTACTAAAGGAGTGGTTGTGTCATCACAATGGTTTGAGAAGATGGAGTCAGTGTTCCATATCAGTAACTGTGTTGTGGAGAACCAAGTTAAGTTTGCTACTTCCACTTTCCTTGGAAATGCTTTGACGTGGTGAAACTCCCACATGAAGACTGTTACTTAAGATGTTGCTTATGCTATGGATTGGAAGGCACTAAAGAAGATGATGACAGTCAAGTACTGCCCAAGGGGTGAAATCAAGAAGTTAGAAATTAAGCTCTGGAACCTAAAAGTAAAAGGTACTGATGTCGCGAGTTACACTCTGCATTTTCAAGAGCTTGCACTAATGTGTGGAAGGATGTTCCATGAGGAATCGAATGAAGTTGAGAAATATGTTGGTGGACTTTCTGATATGATTCGGGGAAATGTAATGTCATATCAACCCAAGACGATGGAGAAAGCAATTGAGTTTGCTAACGATCAGATGGATCAAAAAGTCCTCATTATTGCTAAAAGACAAGCTGAACAAAAGAGGATGTTGGAGTTTAATGCTGGAAACAATCAGGGACACCAACAACAAAACAAGAGGCATAACACTGGGATGGCTTACACTGCTGGGCCTGGTAAAAAGAGGGAGTACACGGGATCATTGCCCATGTGGACAAAATGCAACTATCACTATAAAGGGCCATGTGCTCCCAGGTGTAATAAGTGCAAGAAGATCGGCCATCTGGCTCGTGACTATAGAAGTTCTGGTCTAAATGGTAATAATAACAATAGTGGGAACTCTAGAACAACTCAGAATGCTGGCACTTGCTATGAGTGTGGTGTTCAGGGGCATTTTAAAAGAGACTGCCTGAAGTTGAAGAATAAAAACCATGGTAATCAAGGTGGGAATGGCAATGCCCTAGTGAAAGTGTACGTGGTGGGCAATGTGGGGACAAACTCGGACTCCAATGTCGTTACAGGTACGTTCCTTCTAAACAACCGCTATGCTTCTATCCTATTTGATATTGGTGTCGATAAGAGTTTTGTATCTACTACATTTAGTTCCCTAATTGATATCACACCAACTACATTAGACCGTTATTATGATGTTGAACTAGCCGACGGGAAAATAATTAGGATAAACACTATCATTTGGGGTTGTACATTAAACTTCTTAGATTATCCCTTCAACATTAACTTAATGCCCGTAGAAATTGGAAGTTTTGACGTCATAGTTGGTATGGATTGGTTGGCAAAGTACCATGTTGTCATTGATTGTGCCGAGAAGATCGTTCATATTCCCTGGGGAAATGAAACCTTAATCATTCATGGTGACAGAAGTAATCAGGGAAATGGGACTCATTTGAACATCATTTTGTGCACCAAAACTCATAAATATTTGTTGAAAGGACATCACGTCTTTTTGGCACATGTTACTACAAAGGAGATTGAAGACAAGTTGGGGGAGAAGCGACTTGAGGACGTACCAATCGTTCAAGATATTCCTGAGGTATTTCCTGAAGATTTGCCGGGTCTTCCACCGACTTGACAAGTGGAATTCCAGATCGATTTGGTACCTAGTGCTGCACCTGTAGCACGAGCACCTTATCGATTGGCTCCTTCCGAAATGAAAGAGTTGCCAGAGCAACTGCAAGAGCTATCCGACAAAGGCTTTATAAGACCCAGTTCCTCACCTGGGGGAGCTCTGGTCTTGTTTGTCAAAAAGAAGGATGGATCATTCCGGATGTGCATCAACTACCAGGAATTGAATAAACTGACGGTGAAGAATCGTTATTCTATCCTAAGGATTGATGATTTATTTGACCAACTACAAGGATCCAGTGCTTATTCGAAGATAGACTTACAGTCGGGTTATCATCAGCTTAGATTACGAGAAGAGGATATTCCGAAGATGA